>JAAAWM010012061.1:0-20000 GCA_036873465.1 Thinopyrum obtusiflorum
AAGGAAAATAAGGAAAAATAAGAAAAGAGGAAGAAGGAAGAAGGAAGAAGAAGAAGAAAAAGAAGGAGAGGAAAAAGGAAAATAAGAATAGGAAGAAGGAGAAGAAGAAGGAGAAGAATAGGAGAGGAAGAAGAGGAGAAAAAAAATAAGAAGAGGAAGAAGAAGGAATAGAGGAGAAGAAGAAAAAATTATATTTTTTCTTCTTCTCCTCTATTCCTTCTTCTTCTCCTCTTTTTTTTCTTCTTCTTCCTCTTCTTATTTTTTTATCGGGAACGAGGGTGTCGAGGATCGCCGAGCAGTCTCGAGGTTCGAGGATCGCCAAGGGGTTGAGGGTCGCCGAGGGGTCGAGGTTCGAGGATCGCCGAGGGGTCGAGGGTCGAGGGTCGTCGATGGGTCGAGGGTCGAGGATCGCCGAGGGGTCGAAGGATGCCCCCATTATGGATGTGCATAATTAAGTTGATCCATATTTTTTCTGATCTCATCTACACTTCTATATGTGCACGTTCTCTTGTGTCAAAGTATTGAAGAAATCTATGGTTTCATAATTAGCAGGAAGTAACAGGCGCATGATGGTATGAAGCTCTCCAAAATTATTTTGGAACGGAGTCCTGATAGGATAATTTGCTTTTTGGTACGAACTTCAGCAAAGGCCTTCCAAATAGTGATATTCGAAAGGCTCTTGCTGAACTTCGTACCAAAAAGCTAATTATCCTATCCGGGACTCCGTTACAAAACAATTTTGGAGAGCTTCGTACCATTATGCGCCTGTTACTTATGGCTAATGATGAAGTCATGGTTTTCTTGAATCCTTTGACACTAGACAACGTGACATATAAAAGGGTAGATGAGATCAGGAAAAATAGGGACCATTTTCTTCACATCCAGAATGGCGCCATTTTGTTAAATCCCTTGTTTGACATTCATAAGAGAGGCGGTCCGGACGTCGGACATTCATGAGAGAGGCGGTCCGATCCGATCGCCGGACATGTCATGTGATAGGTAGTATTTTTTTTGTTCATATAAAACTCCGGTAACTCTTCAACATGAGGGGGGACGTCGATCAACCCCCTCTCGCCCGACCAAACCCTAGAAGCGTCGAGGCCACCCCAAACCCTAGAAGCGTTGCCGAGGCCACCCCAAACCCTAGAAGCATTGTGATTATCTAGCTAGGTCTATGTTTGCCACTAATATATCCATCTCTCATGTTTGTATATTAATTGCCATGTTGTAATATTTGCAGAAACTATGGAGCAAAGAGACTTGGAACAAGAAGAGTTCTTGGGGGACATAATCCTCGGCGGAGGTGATGTCTTGTCGTATCTCAACGACACCGATGGTCAGGAAGAAGGAGAGGATGACAGCTCCGGTTATCGAACAATGGAGGAAGGACATGATCATGATGGCTCCGGTGACCGAATGCCGGAGGAAGAAGGAGACCATGATGACGGCTCCGGTGATCGAACGGAGGAGGGAGCTGTTGCAAAGTCCGGCGAGGTATATATATTAATTAAGCCTGTGCTGACTAGCTAATTGATGCATTAATTGTTTTGGTATGTACATATATTAACTCTTCTTTCTTCTTGTATAGCCCTCCGGATCGAGCCAAACTTCGGTAACGAGATGAGGCCCAAAGAAAAGGTTGCGCCAGGATGAAAGGTTCACGATCACAGCACTCGCGGACGATGGCCTACCGATTGAACCCAAGCGGACCAAGGACGCATTTTCTGCTCAGTGCGGAGCTATTGTTAGGGACAGCATCCCGATCAGCATCAAGCAATGGAATAAGCCTAAGGACGACGACCCTCAAGTTTCTTATGACACCGATAGACAGAAAGATGATCTTTGGACCTCGCTGAAAGCAAATTTCACCCTACCGCCAGAGGAGGATCTGAATATGCCTGTTATAGAGCCAAAGGTCAAGGCGTGTGCTCTGAAGAAGATGGCAGATCTATTCCGGAGGTGGAAGAATGAGTTGAAATCAACGTTTGTCGACAAAGGGAAGACTCCAGAATTCACCGGCCGATTTGAGAAGATAAGAGATCACTGGCCCACATTTGTGGCCTACAAGACATCGGACAACAGTAAGAAGATGTCAGAGACAAATAAGATAAATGCTGCAAAGAAGAAGTTTCACCATCGCACGGGGTCAGGTGGCTACCTCAAAGCCCGGCCGCTATGGGACAAAGCTGAGAATGACCTGCTTGCTAAAGGGGTCGAACCAGAGACATTGAACTGGCCAGACCGTTCAAGGACTTGATTCTTCGGGGTTGGGGGAACCTTGGACCCTGAAACAAGGAAGTGCGTTTGGACGGATGAGCAACTTGCAATACCCATCAAGAAGCTTCAGAAGTGTATCGCCGCAGCGCAGCAAGGACGTTCATTCTCGACAAAGAGAATGACGAGCTGACCGAGGCCCTCGGGAATCCTGAGCACCCTGGATGAACACGAGGCACGCTAGGCTCCGTTGCGTGGAAGGTTGGGTTTCCCGGCGCAGGCGGTTACATAACCCGGGAGAGGAAGAGGAAACTAGAGCTCACCGAAATGCAGAAGCTGAATGCAAGAGTACAAAAGCTAGAGGAACAAGTTGAGAGCCAGCGAGCTACCGGAGCTACCCCAGAAGCTACCCCGCCATCTCAGCGGAGAAACAGCGTGGCTTCCACCGAGCTCGTTCAGTAGCCTGACTTCACGGCTCCTAGCTACCCCGTGGATGCAATCACAGAGGCTCAACATTGCCAGCTTATGACGCAATGGCAGAACCTCAAAGTCAAGGCGGCTGTCGGCTCTGTTGCACCTCCTCAACCCGACGGAACTTTTTCACTGCCGTCTGATTCCACATGGTTATGCTGTTGTGATGGTGGATGAAGTAACGGAGGGATTTGAGGAGCTCGAGCTTGACCACCCTACATGTGAAGGGGAGACTCGGTTGGGTCTTGCTCTGAAGACTTCATGTCTATGGCGGAAGGAACACATCAAGCTTCCGAACTGGACGCCTCGGCCTCCTCCTCCTCCTCCTCCGGCGAGTCAGGGCACTCCGCCTCCTCCTCCTCCGGCGAGTGATCAGGGCACTCCGCCTCCTTCTATGGCTCCTCCAGCGTGTGAGGCCGACACTCCGCCTCCTCCTTCGCCTCTTCCGGCGCGTCGGAGTAGTCCGCCTCCTCCTCCGCCTCGTCAGCAACATAGGAAGACAGAAGCCGCCACTCCGGCTCCTCCGCCGCGTCGGAGCACTCCGCCTCCTTCTCCGCCGCGTCAGCCACGGCGGAAGAGAGACGCCGCCGCTCCGGCGGCTAGCAGTACAAGCAAAGGCGAGAGGCAATTCAAATACGGTCCATCTCTCAAGCCTCTAGAAAAGTTACCATATGAGAGGACCGACAAGGAAAGCGAGGAAATCTGTGCTGCCGAACTGAGGGACTTTTTTGCAAAGAAACCTCCACCTCCGAAGGAGACGATAGATCCGGTGAAAGCGAAGCGCACTATCGATGCCCTGAAGCGACCACCACCGCCTCCGCCAGATGACAACTATCTCCGCGCTCTTAAGAAGACATATGGAGATGTGCGCCGGCCGGGAACTACTTCCAGTGATAAAATGTTAGAAGAACGAAGAAGTGCAAAAAAAAATCCCCAGCTCGGCGAACAGGCGAACCAATCATGCCCCCCGCTCAAGGTGTCTAGCGATATCGTCGCTAATCTGCCTGGGATGGTGCCCGGTACCAATCCTGATGATTACCTGGGGGATGATGTAGTGTTTGATATGTTAGAGGTGGACGAATTTAGATACCAGTACGGGAAGCCTCTCGTCAAAGATGGAAGTCGTGCTCTAACAACGATGATGCGAAAATTCCATAAATGGTACATGGAAACCTGCAGCAACTCTGGGATGGATGCTTTGACGATGAGAATTAAAGAGGAGCACGACTTCGTTGGATTGGATTATATTACTGTTGATTTTGACGAGTTTTTCCAGTTATACAATCAAAAGGCCCTCGACAAATCACTCGTGGCTTGCTACTGTCTGTAAGTACTACTTCTGTAATTAAGTCTCTATATATAGCTCAGCTCTTTCATTACATGTATATTTAATTATCCTCACTATATTATGCAGATTGAAGATCGTCGAATGCAGAAATGCACAAATCTATGACATTGGGTTCATTAACCCAAATGTCATACATGAATGGACGGTTAAAAAGAATGTCGAAGAAACCGAGGCCAACTTGCTACAATCGTTTCTCAAAAATCAAAACAAAGATAAAATACTATTTCCTTACAACTTCAAGTGAGTGTTACTGTCTTCTGCATATTCGGTTTGCCTTATTACTCGAGGTTATAGTAATGTAACTGATGAGTTATGCATGCGTGCGCAGCTTTCACTTTATTCTGCTAGAGATTAAGCTTGAGCGGGGAGTAGTAACCGTCTTAGACTCGAGACAAAAAGATCCCCAGGAGTATACGGACATGACTGAAATGCTCCAGAAGTAAGTTCAATCGATCATTATGGCACCAGATCGGCAACTTTGTTCATTTCCTGATATCAAGTAATTATTTTCTTTGTCTGGCAGGGTTTGGAAAGAGTTCACCGCAAGAGCTCCGGGACTGCCGACCGAGCTGCGATTTACAAACCCGAAATTAAGTACTACTACCTAGTTCCGCGCATCTCCCATTCATTCTAGCTAGTTTCATCAATACCATTTAGCATGCTTGCTTATCAGTTTGATTGACCTCTATTTCTCGTAAAGTGCTTGTGGCAGGAAGCCGGGAATGATTTCTGTGGATACTACGTTTGCGAGTTCATCTACAACGCGACGGCCTTTAATAAGCAGGGGTACTCTAGAAAACAATATGATGTGCATAAGCAAAAATATTCACAATTTTATTTTATTACCATCATTTGTGTTGAGTTTCATTCATACACATGTATTGACCCTCTTCTTCAATTTAGATCTGGCAGCTGCGGGATGAACTCCTACCACAAGATCGCATACGAGCAATTCAAGAGGAATTGGCGGGATTCTTTCTTGACCACGTCATCAATCCAGCCGGAGAATACCATGTGGAAATTGACTTTAGATGTTAGGGATTGTAAGAGATCTTATATTGTATATATGTAGCTAGTAGCGTCGGATAGATATACGAAAACTTGTTGTTCGACCAATCTCTCGGAGAAGGAGAGGTCGATCACTTCTCTCTATATATGTTCATGACGATCTTGTGTACTTAATGGTTCCTTCATTTGCTTACTAGCTAGCGTGTCGAGTTCTCTCAATACGTATAGTACCTAGCATCGACCAAGCAAGGAGATAAGAGAGGTCACTTCTCTCTATTAGCTAGCTAACACAATATATGAAACCCCTAAATTAACCCTCCAAAACCCCCAAACCCCCCCCCCCCTTCAAAAAAACAAAAACCCCAGCTCCTGAGCTGCTGACGCATGGATGCTTTTTGGCCCCGGTGGGTGTTACCAACCGGGACTAAATGCCCTCCTGCCCGGGCTCCCCGCGGCGGCCACGTGGAGCACCTTCTGTCCCAGTTCGTAAGCGAACCGGGACTAAAGGTTTTGGGCTTTAGTCCCAACCCTTTAGTCCCGGTTCCAGAACCGGGACGAATGGGCCTCTGGAACCGGGACAAATGGGCCTTTTTTTACTAGTGATCATGCATCGGATTTTCAGGAACACTCTATTTCCTCGCGTTGGTAACCAGGATATGGTGCACTCCTACCTTGTGGACCTACTTCTCTTCTGCCAGAAGCAGCGGGGCTCTCAGGAGGTGTTGGATGTTTCTCATGTCATGTGGTCAGAACTTCGCTCCGCGGTCTTGGAGCGCAAGTGCATCATCTATGGTCCTTACCTGATGGAGCTCATTGAGGAGACATGGGCGTCTTCGTTTCCGGATGAGGAGCTTATCACTGGAGACCTAGTGTCTCATGATGTTATTCAGCTAAGGCAGAAGGAGAAGTGGGGGACAACTACTCCTGCTCCACCAGAGCGTGACACTGTTAGGTCTAATGATGATGATGATGATGATGAGCCAGACTATGGGCCATCGTCAGAGGAGCCCTCTTGGGCTAAGAAGCTCAAGCAGAAGATGAAGAAGTTGTTTTGTCTCCTGGCCAAGGGACAGTACAAGGCTCATGTGGATGCAAAGAAGGCCCGTAGTCGTGACAAGGCCATCATGAGGCAGGTTGGCCTCGATGTTACTAGTGGCTCAGAGGACAGGATCACCGATGAGGAGGCTTGGGTCAGAGTGCACTGTCCGTGGACTGATTCTGATGAGGGAACTGCAGGTCCACTACCTGCTATAGAGGAGTCTGAGGAGGAGGAGCACGATTGGTGATGTCGTGGAGTACTGCTACCACCTTCGGTCTTAGGTGTACTCTCTGCCCTTTTGGTGTCTCAATGCCAAAGGGGGAGAGAGTTTAGGGATTTGCTGTGTCGAGTGTGTGTGTCCTCTTATTTGCATTTGCTTTCCTCGCTCGAACTACCTCATTTGCTTTGGTTTGCGTCTGTCTTACGAGTTCGAGACCATATGGTGTGAGACATATGAGCTACCCTATCTCTATCTATTATGTCAAGTACTTCATGTTATTATTTGTCGTTTCTTGTGAGATGTATCTCATGGTTATGCCCTTATCTATATGCTCACATTTTATTACTTGCCTGCTATCTTGATTATTATGTTTTTGCAAGTATTGCTTGGTCTATAAAATATAGGGGGAGTGTTGATCCTAAATGTGCGCACTTTGCATTCCAAAAGCCTATCTAAAGTAGAGCACACATCTAGGGGGAGCCCGTCTATATTTTTTAGACTGTTGGTTTGCACGCCTCATTACTATATCTTTAGTGCAAATCCCATGTTGTCATCAATCCACCAAAAAGGGGGGAGATTGTTGGGGCATATTTATCCCTAAGTGGTTTTGGTGATTGATGACAATGTGTTCGCGGACTAATCATGTGCATTGAGCATTTCAGGCTATCAAGCATATGGCACAAGACGATTCGTGCCCCTCGGAGTTTCAAAGTGAAGACGGTTTTCTTTCCTGCATTTCTTTTTCGGTGGACTTGAGTCGTAGGGAAAACCGTACTATCAAGAGGGGGTCCGCTTTAGAAAGGTTGGGTGGAATCATCACGTACACACTCATATTGTACCCATCGCCACTTTCCATTTCTTTGGAGTTGTCCATCTATTGTGCTGAAGTAGTGGTGGAGAGCTGCAAGCGGTAGTACCGCGGGCAGCAGCGGTTGTACCGCTACTAGTTCCGCTCGTACTACCGCTCACAGCTGTGGTCTCGACTTTTCGTGTCGGGTTTTATGGTAGTACCTCCGTGTCTCTATCGTGCTACCTTTTTGACCCAGGAGGACAAATGGTAGTAGAGGCGGTAGTACCGCCTATATGCGGTAGTACTGCCCCTACCACCGCTGCTACTACCGCCCAGTCCTCTGTTCTCCCCTGCTTTCTTCTTTCTCTTTGGCTTCCTGTAGGAAGCGGTAATACCACTCCTCGAGCGATAGTACCGCTTGTGTGCGAGCTGAGGAGAGCATACCGGTTGGATTTGTTCCCCACTATAAAAGAGGGTCTTCTTCTCCAAGAAGACTTACCTCTTCCTCCCCCAAACTCCATTGTTGCTCCAAAGCTCATTTTCGCCCGATCTCTCTTCCTAGCCAATCAAACTTGTAGATTTTCTAGGGATTGATTGAGAAGGCCCCGATCTACACTTTCACCAAGAGAAATTTGATTCCCCCCACTAATCCCTTGCGGATCTTGTTACTCTTGGGTGTTTGAGCACCCTAGACGGTTGAGGTCACCTCGGAGCCACATTCCATTGTGGTGAAGCTTCGTGGTGTTGTTGGGAGCCTCCAATTAAGTTGTGGAGATTGCCCCAACCTTGTTTGTAAAGGTTCGGTTGCCGCCTTCAAGGGCACCACTAGTGGAATCACGGCATCTCGCATTGTGTGAGCGCGTGAGGAGAATATGGTGGCCCTAGTGGCTTCTTGGGGAGCATTGTGCCTCCACACCGCTCCAACGGAGACGTACTTCCCCTCAAAGGGAAGGAACTTCGGTAACACATCCTCGTCTCCACCGGCTCCACTTGTGGTTATCTCATACCTTTACTTTGTGCAAAGCTTTATTGTGTTGTATCCTTTGCTTGCACTAGTTGTAGTTGTTGTTAGCATCTTATAGGTTGCTCACCTAGTTGCACTTCTAGACAACCTTTTTGTTTCCTAACCTAATTTGTTAAGAAAGGCTAAAAATTGGTAGTTGCATGTTCACACCCCCCCTTCTAGTCAACCATATCGATCCTTTCATCCATTTTGCATCATGTTTTTCTACTGTTATTTATAATGTTTTTGATCATTATAACACTTTGTGATGCAATTCTAACGCATTTTCTCTCTTAATTTGCAAGATTCACATGAAGAGGGAGATTGCCGACAGCTGGAATTCTGGACCTGAAAAGCTATATCAGAGAAACCTATTCTGTACAACTCCAAATGAGCTGAAATTTCATGGAGAATTATTTTGAAATATATAAAAAATACTGAAGAAAAGAAATACTAGAGGGGACCCACTAGGTGCCCACATGGCACATGGGCGCGGCCACCCCCTGGGCGCGCC
The DNA here is from genome assembly GCA_036873465.1 of Thinopyrum obtusiflorum. NCBI lineage: Eukaryota > Viridiplantae > Streptophyta > Magnoliopsida > Poales > Poaceae > Thinopyrum > Thinopyrum obtusiflorum. The sequence continues at coordinate 8,608 of JAAAWM010012061.1, forward strand.
CATGTGGCTTGTGGGGCCCCTGGCTGGCCTCCGAGGCCCATCTTCTCCTATATGATGCCATTTGCCCTAGAAAAAAAATCAAGAGAGGACTTTCGGGACGAAGCGCCGCCGTCTCGAGGCGGAACCTAGGCAGGAGCACTTTTGCTCTCCGGCGGAGCGATTCCGCCGGGGATACTTCCCTCCGGAAGGGGGAAATCGAAGCCATCGACATCACCAACAACCCTCTCATCGTGGAAGGACAAATCTTCATCAACATCTTCACCAGCACCATCTCATCTCAAACCCTAGTTCATCTCTTGTATTCAATTTTTGTCTCAAAACCACAGATTGGTACCTGTGGGTTGCTAGTAGTGTTGATTACATCTTGTAGTTGATGCTAGTTGGTTTAATTGGTGGAAGATTATATGTTCAGATCCTTGATGGTATTCAATACCCCTCTGATCTTGAACATGAATATGATTTGTGAGTAGTTATTTTTGTTCTTGAGGACATGGGAGAAGTCTTGTCATAAGTAATCATGTGAATTTGGTATTCATTCGATATTTTGATGATATGTATGTTGTTGCTTCCTTTAGTGGTGGCATATGAACGTCGACTATATGACACTTCACCATACTTGGGCCTAAGGGAAGGCAATGTGGAGTAATAAGTAGATGATGGGTTGCTAGAGTGACAGAAGCTTAAACCCTAGTTTATGTGTTATTCCGTAAGGGCCTGATTTGGATCCTTATGTTTCATGCTATGATTAGATTTATCTTAATTCTTCTTTCGTAGTTGCGGATGCTTGCGAGAGGGGGTAATCATGAGAAGTTGTGATTAGTCGGGTGAGATGGTGATTTTTAATTTGTTTTCAAGGAAGCGTTTTTTTACCATGGTACCCTAGTGTAATGTATACACTTTGTATAAATGGAATTTTTCAAAGGTTTCATTGCTCTCATGTTGCAATAAGATGATGTTTTTCTTTAGCTTTACTTTGGATCATGTTTTGAACTCTGGTTTCTGCTAATGGAACCGCGAAGGGCTTTAAGAAAAATAAGATGATGGCATCTTTTCTGAGGTTGAGGTTAAGAGGCATGCACTGACGGTTCTATTTTCACCAGATTTGTGCTATTTTTAAATAACAATGGAAAAGCCGAAAAGGAAATCTCATGGTCTTACCTGTTCATCCCTACCGAGCAGTGGCGGAGCTTGATGGAGAATGCTAGCGAGAAGGGGGAGAGAACAAAGTTGAGGGATGCATCTAGACATCGAGATTGATTTTGGTACTGAGGATGAACAGTTAAGAAACCAATGTGGTCGCTGACTATAAAAATAGGGCTCCTGGCCAGATAACGTTCCCATTGAATTTTCAAGCTAGTAGGAAACATTATTAAGCTTGACATACACATGTGACTAATTGCTTCCATTATGGAGCTTCGAATGTTCATAGGTTGAACTATGGCCTGACAACCTTGTTACCTACATTTTCAGGAGCCGATAAGATACAATAATATGGAGCCACTTATCTATAAGTGGAGTGGATTGCTAAAACTCTTAGCCTTAGAATTGACCCCTACGCTGACAAGCGTTCATGAAAGTGTATTTTTTAATCAAAAACATGAACATCATGGATGGTCTTTTATGCTTGCATGTGCGAAAGAACAAGTCGAGACCATTTTGAAATTGGATTTCAAAAAATTCTATGACGAAGTGACCTAGGATTTCTTCTTGAGTTGTCAGAGAGCTAGATGTTTGGTACTGTTTGATTTTGGTACTGAGGGTTTCAAAAAATTCTATGACAAAGTGAGCTACTCCCTTTGTTCCTAAGACATTTTAGAGATTTTAATATGGCCTAAATACGGAGCAAAATGAGTGAATGTATACTCTAAAATACGTCTATATACATTCGTACGTAGTTCATGTTGAAATCTCTAAAAGGTCTTATATCTAGGAAAGGAGGGAATAGATGTTTGTGTGACAAATGATGTGAATAGTTAACTCCCTTTTGCATAATGGTACTGACTACTGTGACTGTTACGGTTAACAATAGGCTTATTCGGAATGGACTTGCTGTCGGGACAAACTGCATAGACGTAGCATCAAACATGGCGTTTTCTACTGCTTGCGGGCGAGAGGAAGATGTCATGAACAGATTCTGGAGGTGTCCACACAAGTCTGTTTTTGGAAGATCATGTGCTCAGATATGGGAGTCCCGGTGGCAACCCCGTCGGAGTCAGTTGACTCTCACAGTTACGGGATTTATTTATAAAAGTAGTATCACATCCATACAAGATGTTTTGAATATTTTAATATAAACTACGTATAGACTGAAATTAGTGAATAAACACATACAATGTATATGTATATTTTTTATTAGAAAAAATACGCTTTCTATCTAAATTAATTGTCACACTTTTAGTACAACTTTATGGATCGAAGAGAGTAGAACATCTTATATCAAGAGTACTTATTAAAATAAAATGTTTGTGCATGTTATCTGAATTTTTCTGAACAATGACCTTTTTTTTACATTTAACATGATGTTGCTTTGCTTTATTCTTTTAGACAACTGTACTCTATTTTTGAGTGTGGTTAGGTCTTAGCCGCGTGAGACTCTCAATCAAGTAACATAACTTATAAAAAAGAAAGAAAAACTAAAAAGATTTTTTTCATTAATCTCTACGCAAAACGCAAGGTCTCACGAATATATCATTGATTAAGACATAATCAAGTCTAAGTCAGCTGAGATTTAACAACATTGCTGTGTTTTTTCTCCTGTTCTAGAAACAGTCTTTCGCCCCGCTTTAGTCCATATGTTTTATTTTTTTCGTCTATTGGTTATTTGGCTGATAAGTTTGCAGCTGGAAGTAGCAAAAATGTTGGAAGCCTTGGTGATAGAAAATACTTCCTCCGTCCCATATTGTAACACGTTTTTTGACACTGAGTAGAAAATATATACTCCGCACGTTTATACACCTAAAAATACACACCATTTTTCACCACTTACTTGGATTCTTCGACAATGACCTCTCTGTCGGCTCCCGAAACCAATACTAAATGCTAACGAAATGTCTAAATCAAGAGGTGGCCTGCGCGATGGCGAGGTCAGAGGGAGACAGCGTGCCATTGTGGTCGGCGTCGAGCTCGTCGAACTCCTCCATGAACTCCGAGATCTCCTCCTGGCTGATCTTCCCGAGCTCCTTGAGCTTGTACAGCACGAACTCCGCCGCCCCGACGCGCCGGTCGCCGTCCAGGTCCGCCGCCTCCAGGTCAGTATTCGTCGTCCGCCGCGTCAGCACCCACCGCGCCAGCGCCCTCTGCCGCCGCTCCGCGTACAGCTCCGCCACGTACAGGAAGAAGAGCGCCACCACCGCCGTGCTCACAGTCACCCACACCGCCGCGAACGCGCGCCCGGCAGACGACTTGAAGCTCCGGTCGCCGTACCCCAGCGTCGTCACCGTCGCGCACACGCAGTACAGGGCGTCCACGGGCCGCATCCCCTCCCCCTTCCACAGCACCACCGTCCCCGACGCCACCGACGCCGCCAGCAGCGCCGCGGCCGCGTACAGCTTGTACCATGTCTTGTTCATCTCCATGGCGCGCAGCTCCCGCGCCGGGTGCTTGCCAACGTTGGTGGCGTGGACCGCGCGGAACACCAGCGACTCCTGCTTCTCGACCAGGTAGTCGGCGGACTTGCTGAGGGAGGTTCCGACCACGGCGACGCCGCCGAAGGCGAACGCGCTCGCCAGCAGCTTCGCGAAGTCGCTGGACGGGACCAGGTCGCCGTAGCCGACCGTGGTCATGGTGACCACGCAGAAGTAGACCGCGTCGATTGCGCGGCTGCCACTGTGGTGGCCGGACATGTGGTCCATGAAGAGGTAGAAGACGGTGGTGCCGGCGACGACGTAGGCCAGGAGGAGCAGGCCCACCAGGCGGAAGCTTGGGCTCGGGCGGCCGCTCTCGAGCACTTTCTTGGGCGAAGCGGAGGCGCTCGCGGTCTGACGGCCGTTGCCGGGGGGAGTAGGAGGATGAAGCTCTTCCGACGCAGCAGCAGCAGGGTCGGAGGAAGGCGCCGTCCGGCAGCGCCGAAACCTCTTCACCCCGTCCGGCGGCTTCCGTCGGATGGCATCAGCTGGATCGCCGCCGCCGCCGCCGCCGGGTAGCAGCGGTTGTTGAACGCCATCGGCCGCCATTTTGGCCGATGGAGTTGCAGCAGCTAGCGAGGCAGAGATGTGCAGATCAGAGGAGAAATGCGAGCCTCTTCTTGTTCTGGATGACTCTTCCTATTGTCCACGTGTGGAGTGTATCGCCGTACATGTGTAGATTACAGGTGCGGGTTATGCCGCGTGGCTGCCTTGAGTTAGTACTTGTTACTGCCTCTCTCTCTCTCTCTCCACCTGGAAAAACCAGTGAATAATTGTCCAATGGTTTTCTTCTTTTTGCGGGTAACAATTATCCAATCTGACATATCAACAAAAAAAGGCATAACAAAATAAAATGTTTCCAATTGTCAAAAGTTTCAAACATAAATTTGAATGTTGCAGTGTAAATACTACCTCCGTCCTGTTTTATTGGTGCCCTTCGCATTTTGTGCTAAATTTTGATTTAGATTTAACTAACAAAATATTAATGCATGTAACCAAAAATAATATCACTGGAAACTATGTTCAAATACGATTCCAAAGATATAATTTTTGATGACATGCATTTTTTAGTTAATTTATGGTCAAAGTTTGATACAAAATACTAAGAGGACCAATAAATCAGGGCGGAGATAGTATTAAGGTTATGAGCCGTTATTATTTGCTTCGTCTGCTTAGTGATTTCCAAAATAAATGCTTAGATAGAGCACTGCTACACAGATGGCACCTTGGCAACCGATTTATGCACGATACATGTTGACAGCCGTCCATCACTTTGGTTGCATGGTTGGTGCCATCTGTCACACCTTCGTTCACAAATCGGCCGCCCACGTATCGTGTGCATATTACTACTATTGTTATGGAAACAACTCCCTGCGTCAGGCCCTCTCGCCGCTACCAAGGCGTGGTGGTGGGGAGGTCAGTGTCGAGGGGGCTTGTCATGGAGGCACTGGAGTGGTGTTGTGTGACATCAAAGGAGATGCGTGCTCGAGCACGGCCTTCGTCAGGCAGTGCGCGACAACAGTGTTGGTGAAGTCTTCGACGGCCAGAGGGATGCATCATGGAGATCTTCATTGCTGTCCCGGCTGTAACACCCCCTTGTTAAGCTCTGTGATACTCTGTTAATCTTGCCAAGTCATGACCATTTGCAGTGCCAAGTCCCATGGGTTAAGAATCCAATTCAAATTCAATTCTGAAAATCAACTCAAATTCATAAATGCAATATGAAGTTGATCAAACACTGTTGGAAAAATGTTCATTAAAAAGCAAATAATCTAGAAGCACTCACAAAATTATAACCAATGCCACTTGAGTTAGTTACATGACTCAACCAAGATGAAACAACACCAAAACAGAATATATAAATTCATTTAAATCATTTCAAATTCTAATGGAGTCCAAATCTGTCCAAACCAATTTTTGGTGGAAGGGAATATTGCATTGTAATATTGGGGACAACTCTCATACTTTACAAAAATGCACACGTGGCCTAACTATTACCAAATCAGAAAGGAATAAAGAAAACAGAATAAAGAAAATTGAAAAGGCCTCTGCAGTTTAAACTGGCTGGGCCTGAGCGCACAGTGCACTCAGCCCAGCCCAACTGGCCAGCCCAACTGGCCAGCCCACCTTAGCCGGTCGTCGTCTCCATCGCGCGCTGTCGCGCGCGCGCGCCGACACGGCGGCAGTCGCCGCGCGTCGGCCATCCGCGCCGTCCCCGGCTAGGTTAAGAGCCTCCCCGGGCTCCCCTCGACCTCGCCAACCCTATCCACCCCTTCCCCACTCTCCGTTCGCTCCTCTCCCCTCTCTCCTGTTAGATCCGAGAGCAGCCGAACGGAACCGCCGCCGCTCGACGCCGTGCTCGCGGCCACCGGCCTCGCCTCGCCTCGTCGAGGTGTCCCTCGTCTCCGCCGTGGTCGACCGCGTCGCCTGATGCTCTCTGGTGGAGCTGGGGAGCTCCACAGGCGACGATCTTCTCCGCCCCCTTTGCTTCGGTCGCCGGCGACTCTCCTACGATCCCCGCCGTTCTGCTGCTACTAAGCCGTCACCGGGCCACCGTGCGCCTCCGCTGTGAGCTTCCCCTCCTTCTTCATCTCTCTATTCGCTCCGCAAGCGCGTGCTAGCCGCTTCTCCACGGTGCCCGAACGCGCCGCCGCCCGTGCACGTCGCCGGCGAGCCTCCGACGACCAAATGGTCTTGGGCTTGTGCCCTTCGTGCTTGCGACGTCGCGTAGAGGCTGTAGGCATAGATCACCGCTCGTTCTAGCTCTCATTTTAACGCGCGCGAACTCGCCGGGGCTCGGCCGCCGCCAAACCTCGTCGCCGGCCCAGTTCCGGTCGCCCCCGAGCTCACCCAACCACACCACTCGACGCGCGAGTCCCCTAGCTATCGAACGCACCTAGCCACGGCTCGAACCGAGCCCTGTGGGCGTTTTCCGACGTGCTCCGGCGAGCGGCCGCCGTGAAAACGGTAGCCGGCGCAGTTCCGGCGCCGGTCGCCGACGTGGCTCGGTGGCCCCGCCTCTGGGCCACTGACTGTTGGGCCCCGCGAGCCCCTTTGACCATGCTGACCTGGGTCAACGCCGACGTGGCAACCCAGTGCCTCTGACACGAGGGCCCCACCGCCTAGTTAATTAACTGAAATGATTTTGTAAATAAAAATAAACTAAATATCCTAATTAGTCTATGACAGGTGGGCCCAGTAGCTTAATTAGCTAATTCGTTTAAATTTAACTCTGCTTAGCACTAACAGAGGCTGACATGTGGGTCCCACTGGACCCACATGTCAGGTTTGACTTGGTCAGACGACCAGTTGACCTGCTGATGTCAGCATGGCATCATGCTGACGTCATAATTCATTTTCTGTAAATAAAATAAATCCAGAAAATCATTTAAACTTCGGAAATTCATAACTTTTAAACCATAGCTCGGATTGAAAAAGTTAAAACATGAAAGTTGCTCAGAACGACGAGACGAGTCTGATCGTGCCGTCTGTTTCCTTGCCGGAACCCCGTACGTAGAAGAACTCGTAACTCCGAGCCTGATTCCGGCAGATGAATAGTGCACTCACACCGGGTATTAAATCCCGCGATAATCCTAAAATAACTAAAATGACTCAGATGCATCTTTAGACAACCCTGCACTGCATCGTAGCATAGCATGCACCGTGTTGCACTTGTTTGCATTGTATTTACCAGTTTCTTCACCCTCTTCTCTCTCGGTAGACCCCGACGCCGACGTAGCTCCCGAGGCAGACGCAGCTCCGGAGCACGACTACGTCCCCGACGACATCACCGACGACCTTGCCCTTGCCCCAGAGCAAACAGGCAAGCACCCCCATTTTGAGCATTCCGATATCGTCCATTCTCTTCTCTCTCATGCTTGCATTAGAATTGCTGCTGCTACTGCTTTACCTATTCTGATGCATAGCCTGTTTAATTGTAGCCTGCTTTGTTACCTACTGCTTATCCTAAACTGCCTAGAATAGGATGGGTAGAGACCATATGAGACCCCTCTTATCCCGACTGCCCCGCTGGAGTATCAGAAGACCCGATCACCGGGATCGAAGACCAGGACTTGTCACCGCACATCACTTCCCCCTAGATGCTCGACACCACTGGGTTACTATCGAGTGCCGAGGGTGATACCTCGTCAGCACTTCGATGATAACCTTGTGGGTTAGTTAATCGGTCATGGTAAGCGAGGGTGAATCCTTCTACACCACCCCCCGATAACGACGTCGTCGTGCAACACTTCATCAGGTGGAATTCCGTCGAGGGTGATACCTCAGGGTTCCCTTGATGTTAGACACACGGTTACCACGGATAATACATCATTGCACTGAGACATGTTACTAAAGACGGGTCGGCCCTGAGGGGTACCCGCGCGAGCAAAATGCGAAGTGATGTGGAATCGGGAGTACCTGGAGGGTACCCGAGAGTTGAACACGAGGCGTGGCCGGGCCTTTGCTGCCACTACTGGAGCAGTACGCGGGCATCGGTACGATGCATGATAAACAAAAAAGAAACAGTTGCCATGTTCGTGACGATGAAGATGTCATTCTGGGGGGGGGGGGGGGGGGGGGGGGGGGGGGGGGGGGGGGGGGGGGGGGGGGGGGGGGGGGGGGGGGGGGGGGGGGGGGGGGGGGGGGGGGGGGGGGGGGGGGGGGGGGGGGGGGGGGGGGGGGGGGGGGGGGGGGGGGGGGGGGGGGGGGGGGGGGGGGGGGGGGGGGGGGGGGGGGGGGGGGGGGGGGGGGGGGGGGGGGGGGGGGGGGGGGGGGGGGGGGGGGGGGGGGGGGGGGGGGGGGGGGGGGGGGGGGGGGGGGGGGGGGGGGGGGGGGGGGGGGGGGGGGGGGGGGGGGGGGGGGGGGGGGGGGGGGGGGGGGGGGGGGGGGGGGGGGGGGGGGGGGGGGGGGGGGGGGGGGGGGGGGGGGGGGGGGGGGGGGGGGGGGGGGGGGGGGGGGGGGGGGGGGGGGGGGGGGGGGGGGGGGGGGGGGGGGGGGGGGGGGGGGGGGGGGGGGGGGGGGGGGGGGGGGGGGGGGGGGGGGGGGGGGGGGGGGGGGGGGGGGGGGGGGGGGGGGGGGGGGGGGGGGGGGGGGGGGGGGGGGGGGGGGGGGGGGGGGGGGGGGGGGGGGGGGGGGGGGGGGGGGGGGGGGGGGGGGGGGGGGGGGGGGGGGGGGGGGGGGGGGGGGGGGGGGGGGGGGGGGGGGGGGGGGGGGGGGGGGGGGGGGGGGGGGGGGGGGGGGGGGGGGGGGGGGGGGGGGGGGGGGGGGGGGGGGGGGGGGGGGGGGGGGGGGGGGGGGGGGGGGGGGGGGGGGGGGGGGGGGGGGGGGGGGGGGGGGGGGGGGGGGGGGGGGGGGGGGGGGGGGGGGGGGGGGGGGGGGGGGGGGGGGGGGGGGGGGGGGGGGGGGGGGGGGGGGGGGGGGGGGGGGGGGGGGGGGGGGGGGGGGGGGGGGGGGGGGGGGGGGGGGGGGGGGGGGGGGGGGGGGGGGGGGGGGGGGGGGGGGGGGGGGGGGGGGGGGGGGGGGGGGGGGGGGGGGGGGGGGGGGGGGGGGGGGGGGGGGGGGGGGGGGGGGGGGGGGGGGGGGGGGGGGGGGGGGGGGGGGGGGGGGGGGGGGGGGGGGGGGGGGGGGGGGGGGGGGGGGGGGGGGGGGGGGGGGGGGGGGGGGGGGGGGGGGGGGGGGGGGGGGGGGGGGGGGGGGGGGGGGGGGGGGGGGGGGGGGGGGGGGGGGGGGGGGGGGGGGGGGGGGGGGGGGGGGGGGGGGGGGGGGGGGGGGGGGGGGGGGGGGGGGGGGGGGGGGGGGGGGGGGGGGGGGGGGGGGGGGGGGGGGGGGGGGGGGGGGGGGGGGGGGGGGGGGGGGGGGGGGGGGGGGGGGGGGGGGGGGGGGGGGGGGGGGGGGGGGGGGGGGGGGGGGGGGGGGGGGGGGGGGGGGGGGGGGGGGGGGGGGGGATGGTGGGCAATCAGAAATCATGGTACCTCAGCCACCGTATGTTGGGCAGAGATTTGATTCGTTTGAAGATGCAAAGGAATTCTACCAGACATATGCAAAGTTTCATGGGTTTGCGGTCAACACCGAATACCATAGGAAAATTAAAAAAACTAACGAGTACAGCAGAGGTGAGATGAGGTGCTACAAGGCACGAAGGAACAAGAAGGGGAAAGGTGTTGCGCCTGTCATTCCGGAATGAAAGAGAGGTATCATTGTCAAGACGGAATGCCCTGTCCGGTGTAAGCTGAACGTAGATGGAGCATGGTGGGTGGTCACTGAATATTTTGACGAGCACAACCACGAACTCATAAAGAAGTTTGACCTGGTAAAATTTCTGACCGCCCACAGAGGATTCACCCCCCTCGAGAAGAAATTCATAAAGCTGCTACATGATTGTAACGTCGGTCCATCAAGAATGGTCCAGATACTATCCCTCATCCACAGCAAAAATGGGACTCTGAGTAGCATGCCCTACATACCGGCAGACATCACAAACCTAAAGGCAAAGTACCGTAGAGAGAGCAGGTTGGCTGACATAGAAGCCACGATAGCCTACTTCGATGAGAAAGCGAAGGAAGATCCAGATTTCTTCTACAGGATAAGATTGGACGATGAGGACCGTGTCAGGAACATGTATTGGGTGGATGGTGCTGCAAGAAGAGCCTACAAACATTTCCGAGCTTGCATTTCGTTCGACGCGACATATCTCACTAATATGTACAAGATGCCATGCGCTCCATTCATAGGAATAAATAACCACAATCAGTCATTGCAGTTCGGATGCGGGCTCGTTCGGAACGAAGACACGGATGGGTACACTTGGCTATTCAAGACCTTCTTGGAGTGCATGGGTGGACTTGCTCCGATGAACATAATAACAGACCAGGATTTTAGCATGCGTGCAGGCATAGAGGAGGTCTTTCCGTTGGCAGTGCATAGGCACTGCAGGTGGCACATTATAAAGAAGGCTGAGGAGACGCTAGGACCGTTCTTTGCTGACCGTCCAGAGCTGCACAAGGCATTCGAGCTGTGCGTGGACCACAGCTTGACGGTGAAGGAGTTTGAAAGGAGCTGGATGGCTATGATTGAAACATATCAAGTACAAGACAACGAGACGCTTGCTAGCCTGTGGGAGAAGCGAATGTACTGGGTGCCGGCCTACTTCATGCAGTGCTTCTTCCCGTTTCTGCAGACTACGTAGCGCAGCGAGGGGTTCAATGCTGTTTCGAAGCGGTACGTGAGCCCTAGCAACTCATTGCTGCAGTTTGCAAAGCAATACTCCGCTTTGCAACAAAAAATACTGGAATCTGAGCTACAGCACGAAGCAAACACCACGCTCAAGCAACCAAAATTGCTAACGTATTTACCGATGGAGAGGCAGATGAGCAAGATATACACCAACAAGATTTTTAACAAGTAAGTCAGTTGTGTTACAATCTTATTTGCACAAGCATGAAGGTAGTAGGTGCCATGTAGAATGCAATGCAGTTGAAAAGCTTATTTGAAAATGATGATTTTTTGAAAGTAGCCATTGAGTACAGAGTAATCATGATATGTAGTTGCCATGTTTAATGAACTACAGTTTGCCATGTTTAATGAACTACAGTTGCCATGTTTACTCAACTGCAGTTGCCATGTTTACTCAACTGCAGTTGCCATGTTTACTCAATTGCAGTTGCCATATTTGATGAACTGCAGTTGCCATGTTTAATGAACTGTACTTCCATTGGCCATGATGGTATGGAATGCAAATGCCAATTAAAGATGTTATACAGTTGCCATGTT
>JAAAWM010012061.1:22500-158869 GCA_036873465.1 Thinopyrum obtusiflorum
GCGTGCCAGCATGTACACGGCTTTCCAGGTGGACGAACATACGTTCAAGGTGTGTTCTATCATGGGCATGTCAGATTCAGAACCTGAAGACCCAGACAAGGGAAGGAACTACTTTGTAAAGGCCTTGATAAGCGAAGGCGAATACTACTGCCAATGCTGCAAATTCGAACGGGACGGGATTGTGTGCTGTCACATACTGAAAGTAATGGACATGAACGCGGTGACACGAATGCCCCGCCATTTCATATGGCGGCGATGGACTTGGGACCCTGACGACGCATTGGGGCCGCAAACATCAAATGCAGTTTTGGCTGTGCATGATGAGAGACCAGAGTCAACCATGGATGCCGTGAGGCACGTTGTGTTGACAAAGAACTATGCTGAGCTAATAGATAAAGCGTGCAAGAGCGATGAGACAGCGAGGGTCGCAGAAAAACACATGAAGGCCCTGAAAAGAGAGCTTGATGAGATCAAGAAGAGGAAAGCTAAGGAAGCCTTACACAGGTTCCCCCGTACCACAAGTGTGCCTTCGTCCACGGGGCCATCATCTGAAAACTCGGAGGTAGGATCTGGAACAGCAAGCACACAAACCCAGGTCAGGAACCCGCCCCGTTCCATCACAAAGGGGCGTCCAAAAGAGATAAGATACAAATCGGGATTGGAGATTCAAGCAAAGCACAAGAAAACAAAGAAAGGGACGGGCAATCCGTAAGCAACATTGGAGCATTGTGACTTGGTTGTTGGTGACATTTTTTGCAAGCTAGATGTTATAAATTTGTAAAAATGGGAGAATGACTCTTGAGGTGCAACAGAAGCTGAAAGGAAATGCCAAGAATCAATGACTGCAGTTGCCACGTGTGTGGTACTGAAGTTGCCATGTCTTTTCATCTGAATCTGCCGTGTATTTTCTACTGAATCTGCCATGTTGTTTCAACTGAATATGCCATACCTGTTCTACTGAATATGCGATGCCTTTCCTACTGAATCTGCCATGTTAGTTCTACTGAATATGCCATGTTATTTATACTGAGTCTGCCATCGCGTATATTTCCGTGTTCAGTCAACACATTATAGTTCACACATATTGTATTGTGTGCAAACTATGGAAAACAAGTTGAAACGATCACGTGCAAAAACCGTAAGGTTACGGCTGCGTACAAACTACCATGCTAGCCGATACAGTTAGCAATGCAAAAAACCAAAAAAGCCAAACGAGAAAGAACGATAACTTTTACTAACCATGACTGATCAACTACATTTGCATGTTTTTCAGACATCATAGACGCATTCAAAACACCAAACTGGTACTACAAAACCACAAACGCATAGTAATACTGAAAACACATAAACGTATCTGCTGTCACACCTAAGTAGGTTCACATCCACACATATATTACAAACTTTTCAACTGTCGCTCACACGCCACCACTATATACTAGGCTACAGGAAGATGCAGTCATAGCATATTACACAGACATAGTTTTGAAAGAAACAAGGTAATACCTTACATTCCTCGGCAACAGAATGTAAGGTAGGCGTTCGGTGTGGAGCACCACATGATCACTTGTACTTCTTGGTGGCTTTCTTGACAGCTTCCTCTATAAACTCTCGTGCGTTGGACCGCGTGTTGAAATCTTCGTTCATCAACCAGTTCCATGTGTAAATTTTGCGGAGCTCGACGACCATTGCAGCTGTGACGACAGGGACCCGTCGACCTTCCCACTTAGCAAGGTATTCCAATGTGTGAAAGCCACAGTCGTGCCTATAAAACAAAAGAATCAGGTGAACTCAAGAAAACAGAGAAGAAATCATAAACTTCAATGAAGATGTGGCACGAGCGTTAGCATTGGTGTAGAGGACACATGAAAAAAAGATAGTAATTACCCGTTTCCTTGCTTCGTAGTCGCAACGTACTCGATTGGAAAATGTCTGATCTGGACCTTTGAGTTTTCGTAGTGACGGTTCCATGTCTCTTTGAGGTTGTTCATGAAGTATTCAGCATGCGTAGTAAGGTCTACGTCAGCTTCTGAACACACTGAATCAAGCACCTCAAATCGTTGGTTCTTGAGGTCAAGGCAAATCGCGTAGTGGTGACCACACTTGTCATGTGGGTCCTGTGGTGCAAGCTCCTGGAACATGGGGAACATGACCTGCAAGTAAAAAAAAGGAAAGAAAAAGCAGAGTTCACATCATAAACAGACATGATGTAGTTGGAAAAATGATGTGTAAGGATATCGTCGGTTGCACTAAGAGGCACATGAATGACATAAAAGCAACAGGTGTCCAAAAAAGTACACCATCGTAGAAAATGGGTAGTTGCACTGTGTAATTGAAAGAAGTTGCCATCCATGTATGGACTATGTTGCCCAGTATTATAGTTGGAGTTGCCACATAACTTGCATTAAGAAACAAATTAAAACTCATTTTACATGGCAGCTGTTGCCACAAGAAACACCTGTCACAGAACAGGGTGTAACCCACATGTGAAGCATATCTACTGGTAAAAACATACCAAGGGGGGAAAATGTGCAAAAAGGGGAGGAATACTCACACATTTCTTCATTGTGAGCTTGAAATCACCATGCGCAGCAAAATGCTTCCTCAGGATTTTGTGGTGGAAGTCACCATCCCATATTTTGCAGGTCACACTGTACTGCATGATTGTTTTGCCGGGAGACATATCCATATGCCTGTTGATGAAGTCAATCCCACATGCAACTACATTCTTCGACATTTTGCCGAGTGGCCTCACAGACTCGGCAAGATCACCCAGGTCAACGTACATCACATCACATTGTATGATCTTGGTTCTGTCCAAACATGAGCTGTATGAAAATGATATAACATGAAAGAATCATGTCTACTAACTAGAAAAAAGAAATAAATCGTAAAACAGAGCATCTATAGAAATAGCAAAAAGGAAGAAAAGTGAAAAGGAAAGCAAATGAGGGGTTATGCGGTGTGGTCATTACGCTTTCAACTCCTTCACGTGCTTGCTGTTGGACCTCGCATTTCCAAAGCGCTTGACAATTTCGTACAGCTGGTTCTGATCCTTTGTGGCCTTGACTTCTGGCTCATAGTCATCTGCGGGTGGTGCGTGAACTACCCTATGCTGCCTCACAGAACCAGGGGTGGCACTTCTAATGGTATCCTCAGATACGGACTCAGTATGCATGCTAGAACTTGATTGCCCCTGACCTCGTGAGGACCTCCTCTGCAGTGCTGCCTCCTCAATCCTGCGGTAAGCTTCATCAAGTGACGGCGTAATCTCCTCAGAAGTGGCTGCAATGATAAAAAAAGTGGGATAGGGCATATGGGAAAATAAAACAAGTTAATTGTGCAAAGAAAGGGTGTAGAATGTGAAAATGTAGGTGCAAAGTTAGGGGGTTGCCATGTGGAGGCAACTACAGTTGCCAGGTGTAATGAACTGTAGTTGCCATCTGACAACTACTGAAGTTGCCATGTGGGTTGAACTGCAGTTGCCCATGTTGTATCAACTCCAGTTGCCATGTGCTTGCCGAATGGAAAATGCAACATGGCAACAAAAAATGTAGGTGACATTGTGCAGCAAAATCCAGTTGCCATGTTCATCAGATAACTTTTGCCATCACCGGTGAGAAGCCAAAAAAAAGCTTGGCACAAAATTCAGACTAGAAAAATGTGTACAACAAAATGATAAACGCATAAAAAGTGTACCTTGCACAATCGGCTCTGCAAACTTCACAGCCTTCCTGCCCTCGGCTATTGGCTGCGCCATCATTGGGGCCATGCCTGTCGGGAAAGCAAAGGCAACTGGCGTAGGATCGTGCACCGCTGGTTGATCTTGGCTGATGCCAAGGCTAAAGCTCGGTGGGGTGAAGGCCATTGGGTGCCTCTCCTGCCTACTATCCGGACCACGAACAACTTGCGGGGGGGGGGGGGGGGGGGGGGGGGGGGGGGGGGGGGGGGGGGGGGGGGGGGGGGGGGGGGGGGGGGGGGGGGGGGGGGGGGGGGGGGGGGGGGGGGGGGGGGGGGGGGGGGGGGGGGGGGGGGGGGGGGGGGGGGGGGGGGGGGGGGGGGGGGGGGGGGGGGGGGGGGGGGGGGGGGGGGGGGGGGGGGGGGGGGGGGGGGGGGGGGGGGGGGGCAGAATCCAGGTGTGAAAGATCAACAAACATTTCTGCCTCATCTGCTGCAGAATCATCAGGCTTGTTAGTAGGGCGGGGCGTGTGGTCAGCAGTATCAGTCGCAACTTTCTTGCCAATCTTCTTGTTTGGGCTGTAGGGGACACCAATGTTGACTGGGAGCTTAGAAGTACGCAAATTTAAGTTGGGGTTCTCCATGGCGGGTAAAGACGCAGTCTGCTCCGGACGTTCACCTCCGTCAGTCGTGCCCGACTTGCCACCTGGGTCAGTTGTACTCCGGTCTTCAGTTTTCTCCATAACATTGCTTTCGGCAGGTGGTGGGAACAGAGTGGACGCAGGCATGTAACCAGAGTCATCTCTGCTGCTCCTAGCTACAGCTGGTGCGTTGGGTATATCTGCAGATTGCTTGCGGGGGCTACGACGCCTAGGTGGAAGACCAGCTCGCGAAACGGTCGCCTTATCAACCTCTGGAACACCAGAAGCTGGAGTTGTTGTGCCAAGACTCTCACCTGTGGATGGCATATCAGTCTGAACTGTCGCCACAGCCCCTTCTTTCGTGGATGCAGAAGTGCCACCACCCACGCGCTTGGAATCCGTATCAGATGAGCAGGAATCTTCCTTGCTTAGGTTGATCTCGGGGGCGTCCACTTCAACACTTGCTGATCGGGTGGCATGGCTCACAGCAACATCCTTCATTGCCAGCAGAGTGGGCAATATCTCAGCAGTCCTGGCAGATACTGACTCATCACTCCCGGATGTACGGATGCCTGCTGTTGTAGCCTGCACATCTGCAACCGGCGGAGAAGGTCGGCCGCTTGCATCAGAGCTAGTTGGAACAATGGACGGTGCAGCAGCAGCTTTGTCGACCCGCGCCTCATGAGAATCTGAGTTGCCACCTGTCGACAGCTTTGAGTGTATGCGTTCGAGTGGGTCTCTGGGGTTCTGCTTGGTCACGCGTGTGGTAGTCTTCTTCACCCTGCAAAAAAGCACATGAACAGTGTTATAAAAAATAAACAAAAATAGTTGCCATGGTAGCCATCTTGAAGAATGAAAAAATGTGTGATGTGCCAGAGCTGCCATTTCAGGACTAGGTATGGGATGAGTTGCCATATAGGTGGAATAAGAGTTGCCATATAGGTGGAATAAGAATTGCCATGTGACCTAGTTAGTAGTTGCCATGCAGGACAAGCAGGAGTTGCCATGTAGTAAAAAAAAGAGATCATGGGAAAATAGCTGTTGCCATGTGAGACTGATGGCAGTAACCCATGTGGCAAGCTGGACAGCTGCATTGAAAAGCAAAAAATATAGCACTATGACATTGAAAGAATAGGGATAACCTACTTCTTGACTGTCTTCCTCAAGTCTACCAACACGACAGGATCCCCGGTGTTGGACGTCGTCGTACGAGGAGATGACCTAGTGGAAGGGGTGTCACCAGCAATGGGGGCACCCTTGTTCAAACGCGCAGAAACACGGGTTGGTGTTGGTGATTGTTTCTTCATAACTGCTCGTCCACCAGCTGTCGCCTCACTGCACGTGTAAGAAAATGACAAAAAAAGGTACCAAGTGTAAGCCACAAAAATAATTGCCACGCTTAGCAAACAAATGGAAAAAAGGGGCCAGTCTGTTCAAAAGGAGAGACAAAAACAAGACACTAAAATAGATGTCGAACCTCCTCCTAGCAGCTAAGGGATCGGTCCTAGACCTCTTGCCAGGAGAGCCCTGCCCAACGTCCTCTGGAGCCCTCCCCCTCTTTGAGGGCGACACCCCCTTGTCTCTCACAGCGGTATGTTCTTTGACTTTCTCCGGTGGGGGGACATCTGGTGCAGCCTTGCCCTTCTTACCACCTGCACGAACTTCAACGTGCTCATCATCGTCGGTGTCATGTTACACGTTCTCCATGTCATCATCATCATCCTTGTCGAGAGCAGCATCTCCATCTAGTTCATCTTGCGTGTCAGGGAGCTCCTGGGAGCTGTTGTAGTCGTACCGGCCACGGCAACCAGTTGGCCGATGTGTCCGTTCTGCAACAAATGGAGTGAACTACCTCGCAACCGCGTCGCTGTCAGAGCCATTAAGGGACGTCCAACCCTCAACCAACTTCCCCAACAAGCCGGTCATTCCGGAAGCAAACTGCCCAATTAGATGCTCAACAGGTGCCCTTGCCTGTGCACGAAACAAGAAGCAAACAGTAACCAACCATACTGGAGTCACGTGCACAAGATCAAAAATAAACCAAAACAACCATACAGATATATCAAAAAAAAGGGGAGAAGGAGAGAAAAACAATTTGAGAAAACAAAATAAAAATCCTTGATTACCTCAAGAGGACAAGACGGAGCTGAGTGCACATCCATCCACTTGCCAAAGTTTTGAGGCCCACCAAACACGCTGTAGTCTATAGCATGCTTGGCCATCAGCTGGAAAACATCAAAAACAACTAGGGATGTAAGAGAGAAAAATAAAGGATCACTAACTAACAGCTCATGTATTGCAAAAAAAAAGAGGGGGAGAATGGAAATTTCAACACGGATGGCGGTGTTGCCGTGTGGCGTCAGACATGGGTGCCATGCGCAGACAACCATGGCTAACAAGGGCATTCATATCTTGTTAGCCACAGACAGTTGCCATATGGGGATTTTTTTCATATGTTATGTAGCATCGAAATTGAAAGAATGCCGTGCAAAAGAAAGGAGGCAGAACTAACCTGCAGTTTCCCGTATTTCTTATCAGTTATCTTGTCTGCGGCAAGCACAGCCTTGACAGCATCGTACGTCCACACAGAGACAGCAAACTTATGTGGAGGTGGCGGACCTTCTATCCCAGTAAAGTCAACGGTGGACAGATCAAGACGATCGACGTACATCAGCTGGTGTACACAAATAAAAAGGAAAAAAATGTCAGTTCCATCATGCTATGTTGAGAAGAAGCTACTACATATTCCTTGAGTCATCAAGTTGATGGGGACGAAGAAAAAAAGAGTTGCCATCTAGCTGTGGTAGTTGCCATCATGATGTACAATGTGTTAGTTGCCATCAAGTTAATTGTGTAAGAGAAAGGGTGTAGAAGGTGAAATGTAGGTGCAAAATTAGGGAGTTGCCGTGTGGAGGCAACTACAGTTGCCAGGTGTAATGCAATGTAATTGCCATGTGACAACAACTGAAGTTGCCATGTGGGTTGAACTGCAGTTGCCATGTTGTATCCACTCCAGTTGCCATGTGCTTGCCAAAAGAAAAATGCAACATGGCAACCAAAAAATGTGATGGCAGTTGCCATCTTGTTGTGATGATAGTTGCAACAAGGTCAACATCATGGGGGGGGGGGGGGGGGGGGGGGTGGTTGCCATGCATATTGTATGAATAGAGAGTGGATGTATGAAATGAATTTTTTTTGTATGTTGTTGACAAACAATATTGCCTTGTAGGCAGCAACCATGGATGCCATGGATTAAACAGAAAGTCGCCTTCACACGTAAACAAAAATCATATAGAAAACAAATGAAAACAAAATGGGTTGCCATGCATGATCTTGTATGGTTCACAATTATCAACGGCTGACACGTTGATCTGGGAAAGCAATCAACGTGGTAAGAGTGTTTGCAAAGGAATAGGGGGAAAATACCATTAAATGGAGTCGACAACCCTTCTGGTACATCTTGTTTGAGAATGCATCATGCAGGAAGTCCGCGATGAACTTACACCAATTCATGTTCTTCACATCTTTCAGCTTCGCCTGCGCGACACAAATTTCAGGACTAGAAGTTGCCGCATCAGAAATCAAACGAAAAAACATAAAAAAACTGGCAGTTAATAGCTTACAAATGACATCGGAGTCAAAAGATTGAGGGAATAAAGGAGTAGAGATAGATCATTCACCAGGATGGGAAAGCATTTGTTGCTTGGGCGAAGAGACGTGGTAGGCGCAAATACAGCTGAGATCAGGTACATGAGTAGCTTCATCTTAAAAACCTCGCCATGGGTTTTCATGCCCTCCAGCGAATTTGCCAGCACAGTCGTGTTCGGCATGGATGTCATCCCAGGAAACAAACGGGCAAACAATGTTTCCTCAATCTTATGGGGGGGGGGGGGGGGGGGGGGGGACCTCATACGGGACTTTGATTTCTCCACGGGGCACACCCAAAGTGCAGAACACTGATTCCTCGTCCAACGGGAGTCTTCCACGTCCCGGAATAACAAATTCCCTGGAGGAGGTATCGTAAGTCTCACCGAGCCAGTCGCATACAGGGTTCACTAGGTTCTTGCACCGAACATCCATCAGAGCCTGCATCCCCATCTCAGCAGCAGCTCCCTTCTGATCGTCGGTAAATCCCTCGGTCAATATAGTCAGGCGTTCCTGTGAAGCCCTATTGCGATAACGTTTCTTCTTCTGCAAAACAGACAAATGATAATTTGTTGCCATGTTTCAGTATCATGAAATTTTAGTTCGTAACAGACGATTGCGAACTAAAATGTGACATTCAAAACATATGTCATACGAAAAGTTACCTCATCGCCATCTTTTGTCCGTCCAGTTGCGCGATTCTGTTGTGGTAACTCCATGAAATCATCATCATCGTCTTGATGGTCGCCGCGAGTCATTGTGCTGAGATAAGAACAAAATCAAAATGTCAGGGGGTGAAATGAACTTATGAATGAAGCAGTTGCCACCTAACAGAATGTACTTGTCACATGCCTCAAATTGAAAAAGTGACAAAAAAAACTAGGCAATATCATAGGAACACCCACACCCCCTATGATTGTCCAACAAGAAAAGTGGCAACTAAACACATTGGCTCTACTTGAAAAAATGTACAGATCATAAGGCACTTACACAAAAATGTTCAAGTTGCCATGTTAGCACAAGACAGTACAAAGAAATGAGCACACCTTCCACTACGCAGACATGTAATGTGGCAACTCACACGCTGTCCTCATATAAAAAATGAGTTGTCATATGTTCAAAGGCAAATGTACTAGGTTGAAATTGCCATGTTAAGATGGAAGACAATTCAAAAAGTGCTGGAAACATCCACTAGACAACCTGTAAATGTGGCAAATCACACACTGGCCTCATATAAAAAATGAGTTACCGTGTAATACAGCCAAATACGTTCAGATATCACTAATCAGAATTGCTAAAAACACAAAATTGAATCTACAGTACAGTGAAGTTGCCACATTATGCTGCCTACAGCATGGCATCAGCCATAGTGTGCTCACAAAAAAAGTTGCCACATGTAAAGCATATTTGTGGCAACTGACACAGTTGATCAGGAAATTAGTTGCCATCCATTGCAGATAGTTGCTGAAACTGCCATGGCTGCCTTCATACTACACTTGCAGCATGGCAACGGCCATAGTGTGTTCACAAAAATAGTTGCCACATGGAAATCATATTTGTGGCAAATGACACAGTTGATCAGGAAATTAGTTGCCATCCAGTGCAGATAATTGCTGAAACAGCCATGGCTGCCTTTATACTGCACTTTAAAAATACAATTACCTAGATCTAGGGTTCATTGGCAACTATCATAACCTCAAATTCAACAATGAAAAACTTCCCCCACTGATCGCAAATAGCATTTCGATGCAATACATAACTAGCAACTGTAAAACGCTGGCTCAATCGCAACGCAGAACCAGGATGTGGCTGTGAACAGGCCGAGCCATACCGGCCTGACTGCCACCGCGGCGGCGATGAAACTACGCAATGCCACCCAAAACGGCAAGCACGGGACTCCGCCGCCGACGGGAACGCCGAAGCACCGCGAATCCGCCGGAATCTCGATGAATCTCGAGCAGAACATTGTCCACGGACGAGAGGGGGGAATGCAGGCAAAGGAATGTGAGCGTGTGAAGGAGCATTACCTTCAATCTGCAGGCACTCCGGCGAAGACGCTCCGGTCCGGCGAGTCCCACCGACGGCCGCGAATGCCGTCGACTCTTCCGCCTCCGCCGCCGCCTTCTCCTCTCAGCTTCTCTTCCAATCGAATGAACTACGCGGTGGGTTGGGTGAGTAATGAAGTGGAGCGAGTAAATGGAACCGCGAGGGGAGGGGGGGCGAAGTGCAAGACGTGGTTGACGGCAACCGCAGTCGGGCGAGTCGTGCGGGCGCTAAGCAGTTCCACCACACGCCCCCGAGTGGCAACCGTTGACCGCAGAGAGGAAACCGGCGTGTGGGCGAACTCTCTCACACACCACACACGCGAGTTGTCCTACGTGGCACACAAAATCAGCCAAAACGTGCCAAGATTCGTGCAGAAACTGTTGGACGGAGATGGAGGCGTGTGGTTGAGTTGGCTAGCGCCCACACGTGTGGGCGTTAGTGTTTTCGTAGAAATTTACACCCATTCCAAGCGCGGCCTTATTGGTTTTCGGGAGCCGACAGAGAGGTCATGTGGAAAACGTCCAAAATGGTGTGTATTTTCAACATTTTTGCTACATCCAGTTGCAAATTTATCAGCTATATAGCCAATAAACGTCGAGAAAAAATAGAGTAGGCTTGGCCAGAAGAATGAAGCAGAGCAACTTCATGTTATTACAAGTAAAAAAAAAACATTGTTCAGAAAAAAAACAGATAGAACGCACAAATTTTGTTTTAATAAAAGTACCATTTTAAAACCAAATTCCCTAACCATGAAAATATTTTTATCTATGTGTAATAGTTATGGAGTAAAATACATGCACTTAAGGGAAGCGGCTATTCTGCACCTGGGCTCATATGAGCCCGGGGATGAACAGTAAAATTGTTTTAAATAGTAACAAATGCAAAATATTCTGATTTTCTTTTGTTCAAGATGCTCATGTGTGTGATGCTCATGCAAAATTTGGTGAAATTTGGACATTTGAGGAGCACGTGGCAAAAAAGAAAAAAATGGTGTCTAAAAAACTTTTGAAAACAACCGTATTCATATCTGATTTTGTCTCTTTTTTTTGCCACGAGCTCCTCGAATGTCCAAACACCCATGCAATTGAGCATCTTGCACCGAAAAAGAAAATCATTTTTTTTTCATTTTTTGCTTTTTATTTTATTTGATTGTTCACCAGGTATAGATGAGCCCGGGCACCGAATTGAATTTTTGGCAGTTAAGAGGCTACAAGTACATGACTAACTAGCTAATAGCCGACACCTTGTTTTAGAAATTTATAGTAATCTCTACTTCTAAAGAGAAAGTTGGTAGTCTCAGCTTACTACCACCAACCCCTTGGCTAACCCTATATTACGCCCGCGAGCGTCTTACAGATGTCTTTTCGCTCAAGGGCCACTAATTTGGGCGGGGCCATATGACCCATCCATTAACTCAATCAAATCGGCACTTTCCCAAAACAAATTCATGCATTAACTCATTCAAATTAAATGTTAAAAAAATCTCAATTAAATCCAAATTTTCATTGCCTCCCACTACTCATACCAAAACATCAACTATAATCAAAGTCGATCGGCCCATTTTACACGGGCGCGTGTTTTTATTTTCATTTTTTTCTTCTATGTTTCTTTTTTGTGATTCATTTTTTTATGACCAATAGATTGGTTTTTGCTCGTCTTACTATCAGAATCGGCACAAACGTGTACGCCATGGTGAGTTGGTAGAGTCGCCTCCATTCCAGTTAAACATCCCCCACTGATTTTTTTTCTATCTCACCAATTTATTTAAACTGGTTTTTAGCCACTGGTCTATTTAATCCAGTTTTCATCTGCGAAATTTAGTAATCTTGTTATGGAATGGAATCATTCACGGTGATACCTAATCAATCTTTAAAGATCAAATATACGGAAAGAAATCAATGTTTGATAACACAAGACACATTTATGGAAAGGAATCAATGTCAAATGCACCATGGATACATCCTTAGATTCTTTAATTAAAGAGATTTAGCTCTTGATATTTTATTATTGTTGTCAATATATCCATTCACATATCACTGTGAGAAGCATTTTTCGTTGGGAGAAAAATATAAAGGAACAAGAGGAGAGTGATTTACCGGTAAAAAAGAAGTCGCCAAGGTAGCCTGGTGTGCAAGAAGATTTTGAATATGTATGCGAGATACAATTAATATTGAATTACAAAAATATATATGTCCTCGTTGCAACGCACGGGCAATTAGATAGCAATAGCGGTAGGTTACTTGAAGTGTGAGTATTATGTTTTGGTACAACAGTTTAGCTGAATCTATCATTGACGTGAGATTATGTGGGATGTCCACTTGTCACGTCAAAAATTATGTGGAAACATGTGGGCCTCATACTTATATTATGCGACAGATGTGGATGTGGATCTGGCTGGGAGTTGGGGTTGTTTTGCTCAGTTACGGTTGTCTGAGAGGAGTAATTTTCCTACTTTAGAAAATGTGAGAAATTGCATTTTATTATAGATGGATTTGCAGCAAATTGCATGAGTGAGCAATTCATATTTTTTATCAAGTCGCAAGTTTTTTTAGTTAGGATAGAAGGCTAAATGCATTGCTTGATTGCTTCAAGAGTTAATAACGGACACAGGGGCATATCAGTTGCATATGCCCAACAACGGACATCATATTTGTGTGGAACGAACGACATTCAACTGTATGTTACAATGTGGCAATGACTCATGAGACATTGGATATGCCTTCCTTGCTCGTGGGCAACATGGGCGGCGCACGCCTACCCCTTGATGGGGGTGGCAGATCAACACGAACACAGGGGGGAGAGGATCAGGCCGAAGAGTGGGGTGGTTGGTGGGGGACTCCTCCTTGGCGGTCCGTGGAGAAGTACGGTGTGAAGCAGAGAGGGAGCCATAGCGAAGGTGAGGTGGGCGTCATCCATTTTTAAAGTAGAGGGTTCCAGCGAGAAATGTCCCGCTACGATGAGAAACCGAGCTGGAATGGGTGGGCCTGACAGGAAAAGGAAAGGGTGCGTCATGGGTAGGGCTTTTGTGTTGGGTCCACATGTTGGAGATAACATGATGGATAGTCTGGACAACCACATTTCCCGCGAGGGGAGGGGATCAGGGTGGAGAGCGGGGTGGGTGCCGGATCAGCACGAGCATGAGGGGAGGGATTAGGCGGAGAGCGGGACGGTTGGCGGGGAACTCCTCCTTGGCGGTCCGTGGAGAAGTACGGTGTGAAGGAGAGAGGCGCCTTGACGAAGATGAGGTGTGCCCAGCAACGGACATCATATTTTTGTGGAATGCACGACATTCAACTGTATGTTACAACGTGTCATTGGCTCAAGAGACATTGGATCTGCCTTCTTGGCTCCGGGGGGGGGAGCGTCACGGGCAGCGCACATCTCTTACCCCTTGATGGGGGTGGCTGATCGGTAGGAACATGGGGGAGGGGATCAGGGCAGAGAGCGGGCGGTTGGTGGGGGACTCCTCCTTGGCGGTCCGTGTAGAAGTATGGTGTGAAGGAGAGAGGGCGCCATGGCGAAGGTGAGGCGGGTGTCATCCGATTTTAAAGGAGAGGGCTCCACCGAGAAATGTCCATCTACAGCGGGAAACCGAGCGGGAAGGGGAGGGTCCAGCAGAAATAGAAAAGGGTGCGTCATGGGGTGGATTTTTTGTGTTGGACCCACGTGTTGGAGATAACATGATTAATAGTTCGGATAACCACATTTCCCACGAGGGGGGATCAGAGTGGAGAGTGAGGCGGTGCAGGATCGACACAAACACGAGAGGAGGGGATCAGGGTGGTTGGCGGGTGACTCCTTTGCGCTCCGTGGAGAAGTACGGTGTGAAGGAGAGAGGGCGCCATGGCAAAGATGAGGTATGCCCAACTACAGACATCATATTTTTGTGGAATGCACAACATTCAACTGTATGTTACAACGTGGCAATGGCTCAGTAGACATTGTATCTGCCTTCTTGGATCAGGGAGAGGGGGGGGAGGCATCACGGGCAGCGCACGCCTCTTACCCCTTGATGGGGGTGGCGGATCGGCACCAACATGGGGGGAAGGGGATTAGGACGGAGAGCGGGGAGGTTGGTGGGGGACTCCTCCTTGGCGGTCCGTGGAAAATACAGTGTGAAGGAGAGAGGGCGTCATGACGAAAGTGAGGTGGGCGCCATCCGATTTTAAAAGGAGAGGGCTCCAACAAGAAATGTCTCTCTACGGCGAGAAACCGAGCGGGAAGTGGAGGGTCCGGCGGGAAAAAAAGAAAGGGTGCGTTGGGGGGTGGGGTTTTTGTGTTGGGCCTACATGTGCACCCCCCCGGGCCCCCCCCCCCCCCACACACACACACACACCACATATTGTCTAGATTTGGGGGAGCCCAGACTGTCCACACGACTGAATTTTGGCGAGCCTGCTAAGCTCCCATTTGATATCCGAACACGTCCAGATGTATGAGTAAGAAATAAGCTTCAACTTTGAAGATGACCTTAATTATTTGTTTGATTTACCTATATGCATTGTATCCCGTAGCGACGCACGGGCATCCTGCCAGTAAATTTTTAAGAACCAATTAGAATATACGAGAATAATGGCACTCCACACTCTCATTGTATACGAACGGTGGCGGACCTAGCAGTAAATCGAGGATGGTTGCAGACAGGAACGTTTGGCTCAAAGGTGTATATACACTTCCTATGAAAAAATGGTAATTAAAAAAAGTAAAAGAAAACTGAAAATATGTTTGAAATAAAGTTGATCTTCTATTGTACTCGTAAAAAATTCACGAAGAGAAAGCGTTGACTTTAGCGGAAAAAGCAAAATTTGAAGGCCAAATAGGTGTGAATAGTAATTTATATATAGCAATATTTATTTTGCCTTGAAATCAGCGGGGGGGTTTCCTTAACGAAAAATTATGTAATAGTGCAAAAGAAAGTCAAATTTATTCAAAAATAATAAATTTTTTGACTTTTTCCTATTTTTTTCCATATAGGATATACATACACCGGAGAACCAAAGGGCATTTCCCTGTTGGTTGCATGTTGTAATACGTCAGTAATCTTCTAACTTCGAAGGATGATTTGTTGCTGAAAATAAAAAACAAAAATGGATGGCATGGAGGGTTTACATGTGCTTGGTGAAGTGTAGGGGTCTGCATGCGTAGAAAGGAAATGAATAAAGGGATTGCATCATTGCATGTGTCCAGTGAAGTGGGATATGTGCATGTTGAAGAAATAGAAGTACCTTAATCAACTATTTACATACATATGATTACGGGAGTATATGATGGATAAATATGAACTTAATTCACCTGCAAATAAAAGAATTTAATTAAGATTTTAAGCCGCGTAGTTCAAAAAAATTCAACCAACTCATGATTAAAAGCTCTCTCTTTGGTGTTGGCTCAGAAAAAAACAATTTGACTGCTGAAGCGCATTGCCTAATTTATTCGTTGCCACACATCATGTCCTAGAGGGATCACTGGTTCAAGGCGCTCCGTTGTGCTGGCTTGTCAAGTGAACGACAGCGCGTGTTCTGGAGCACATATGCACCATACTAGGGGTTGGGGCGCCACCGGGTGGCGCCTCTTGAGCCGGAGCTGGGCGATGCCAGGTAGGGCGCGCCCCTTCCTCCTGCATGTATCTACTTACTAACTTATGTGACTGATGTTAAGCAGCTGATATTTGAAACAGAGCAGAGCAACACAAGTTAACATGACTTCAAGGGTTACAGTGTGGTGTTTATGAAGGATTCGAAAGTGATTAATTAATACATTCAGAAATCCTCATTCAGATAAGTAGGTATAATACATCATAAATGGTACTACTCGGTCTCATAATGTAAGACGTTTGTGTCAAAAAACCATCTTACATTATGGGACGGAAGGAGTATATGCCACAAAATTAAACAATTTAACTAAAATAGTATTACCACACGGCCGACTAATGTGTGGTCCATTCTTCCCCCATTCTAATATCTGCAAAGCAAAAGCAACGGCCAGATAAAACATCAATCAGAGCTTGTACTATGCAGAGATTATCCCAACTTGCTTCTCCATCCTATAAAAGACGAACAGTCTGCATACAATAAGATTATACAATGGCCCTGATAACTCCAAAATCATATTACAAATGAGTATATTAGAGAAAGACAAATGACGAGTCCCAAACAGTGCATCAACAAGATGTATACGATGTTCAAAAAATCTACATGAGCCGTACAAATTAATGGTCAATTGCTCCAAGGAAAATGTTGGAAACTGAAAGGTGATAGTAATTTTTCTAACCTATCTACCATAAATGAAAAACGATACCACATATTAACATGGGATTATTGTAACGTGTAACTCCACTGACACTTTGGAAGCTAAAAGCTAGTTACACTCTTCATTTGGAAGCTGAAAGCACTCAGGCCTGAAAACAAGAATTGCTGCTCAAATACCAATACCAACAAGTCAAAAGGTTGTCAAACTTAAGATGGGGCAAGAATAGTGTGGTATCGAAGGCCATTATGACATTCCAAAACAAAATGATCGCATTTAAAATTTTAGAAACCTATAGAAAATGTGATATTCAGAAGGGTGATACCTTTCACATGAAAAAGGCCATCATGAATCTTCAGGCAATATTGACCAAATTAACTAAATTTGCAAACACTCTCATTCCTTCAGTACTAACCCATCACCTCTCTGGAAACTTAAAGATGCCAAGTTTGACAAACCAGTAAATCACTGGAAGTGAAAGCTTGGGCTTGCATATGCCCATAAGACAGGGGAAAGTTGAGTGTATCAACATAAATGGAGTTTAACTTTATGTAACAACCAATTCCAAAATCTGCTCGGATGTAACAGCTACAATCTCATACTTAAAGCTAAACCCATTTAATATAAAGACATTTAGATAATAGTAACTCGGTAAGAATCATGTCACTGACCTTGTCATTTTGATAAAAGTATACAGAATATTCTGTAAGTAAGATTTAGGTTTGAGAAGTTGCCTTGTCATTTAAATATAAGGTTTCAGTCATAGCTAAAACAGAAGGGTGTCAGCTAAGAAATCATATGACACCCAATTTAATATGACCAAATTACTTCTTTTTTCTTGTGATGAATCCACTTTCTCCCGCCGCGCCAGGCCCAATAGCAAGAAGGAAAAATCCCCTGCGCCAGCCACCTGAATATATTCATGAATAAAAAATTCTTGCATCATCTATGACTCTATCCAACCTTTTTTTGGGTCAAATACTATGATCGTCGAAGATGATCATTACCTGTTTTTCCCTCGGCGCACACCAAATACTCGTCCTCAGATGGTGTAGGTCAACGGCTCGTACAACAAGAAGCCCTTCTGATCGGCCTGGAAAAGGGGACAAGCAATATTAATTACTCCGGCGACCGTCGTGAAGGGCACGAGTCCACTAAATATTGGTAAAATCATTATTGCAACAAGGGCTGCAGTGCCGATAGGAAACAAAGCTTGTTTTTTTTTCTTGGTCATTGTAATGTTTACTACAGACTGAAGAAATTGGCAGAGGCAATGGAGATTGGAAACGAAGTTTGATTTCTTTTTTCTCATTTTTCAGATGTATACGTACCCATTCTTCACGATATATCATACTGCATGTCTGTAAATGAATTCAAAAATAAAATGGCATGCGTCCTAAACAACTAACTGGTGGATGTACTATACAACCTTCTGAAGGCAATACCACAAACACTTTGTGTGCATCCATTGGAGATTCAGTAGATTCAATCAAACCCTTGGATGTTTAATGAACTAAAGCCCGAGCGCTCAGATGAAAACGAGACAACACATTTTACGAGGGTTACTGCGGAAGAACCTGACCTGCGGCCTGAGGGTGAGGAGCGGTGCGCCTCTATATCTTGAAGGCGGCGGCGTGCGAGAGGAGGAGGTGGCGGCCGGCGATGTAGGGTTCGGCCGCCGCCATTGTGTTCCCACCTTTCCGACGGGCGAATGACGGATCTGGTAGACGATGGCGCTTCTCTCACAGTCGTTGCCTCTCAGGCTCATTGTTCTCCTCCCGATGGCTCACCGGACCTGGCTTTGCTGAAAAAACCAGCAGAGGAAGCGGGCTGCATTAGCGTGTGGAAACAGAGGAGGTTGCGTGCGAGGAAGACTGCGAGAGGCTACCCAATCATGACGACCAAAACGTGTTAGTTTTTCTTTCTCTCAAAGACGTGTACGAGTGCTCCTCACAAAATCAGGAACGCTCACTGACATGAGGCCACCATCACGGTACGACCCACCTGCAGCAATGACACCGACCGAATCTATAATACCTAAATTGTTCATCCCCACTATCATATATCTCTTGACATGCAGGCTATCCACATCCTCAAGTAGGCCCATATGTAAAAATGCTTCCTCACTAGCACTTCATGCGCATGCAGCCTGCCGTTCATCATTTTTTGTTTTTGTTTCTAACCCACATGACAATTGCTTCAGCTAGCCCACATGCTATCGCATGAACTCATGATCTCCCGCTTTTTCGACAAAGGGTGGATTTTATTTACTCATAATGATGCATCAAGAGAATACAAAACACAATGAGTACACACCCGATCTCTGCATAGCTAAGATGCACACAGCCAACATCAACTCACACATAAACACGCCGACAAGTAGCAAAGTCATATTAGACCAAAGCTATTTGTAGGTGAGGAAAAAAGAAAAACGCTCCAAAGTAACCAGATACACGATCGGCAAACTGCAGTGATGGCCATATCCGCACCAACCATTTTGTGACACCACAAGGACGACAAGGTTCTTCAACAGCAACGCCTTCAGGAAGGAAGCGACACTCAAGCGTCGTCGTCACCGGATCCAACCATCAAAGTTAGACTCTAGGTTTTCACCCTGAAGAATCAATCTGTGCATATCCGAGCAATGCCTTCAACAAGGTAACGACGTAAAAGAAACATCGCCATTGCCAGGTATAACCAGCTCAGGCAGACCTAGGCTTTCGCCCCGGAGCTCAAGATTGGGTGCTAAAGTAGCACCACCGTCCAAGTCACTCAAGTGTTGTCGCCACCACTTTTCCGCAATCCCAGCAGCTACATGCAATGCGACCGCTGCCGCTGCACAACCAACCCTATGCGTCAAGCCCTCGTCCACAATTTGCTTCTCATCGCCGAAGTCAACCACTGAATCTTGAGAGATGAAGACTCCCGAAGATTTTCGGTGACCACAGCCGTCATGGAGCCGTAGGAGTTAACTGCAGCTCTGCAGTCACCACCACCCGGCCGACCAGATCTGAATCACCACTACCAAGCCATGGACCGCGTGAAAGGCTAGTACCTCACTGCCGCGGTCCACCTCCCGGTAGAGAGCTCGACGCACGCCACGTCCACTATTTTTCACCATATAGTTGCACAAGAAACTGAAGAAGGAATCACAACAGTCCTTGAGGCCACCATCACGGTACGACCCACCTGCAGCGACACCGACCAACGACCGAATTGGAACCAATAGCCATCGCCAACGAGGATCCAACCAGAAGGACTTGTCGCGATCCCCACTCAATCACAGCTCAGCTGCAGCCAACTGCTCCTAACACGAGAAGCATGTGCACCACTAAACGCATCTGAACGAACCAAAACCAATGACGTTCAGAATCTTGGCAGCCGGTGTAAGCGCACACGAGCAAACAAAGAAGACAGAGCACCAAATCAAACAAGCACGAACCCTGAAACAATGTGATTCGCGCTGACACTCTGCTGCACCGTCGAGCAGCAAAACATTCACGCGCAGCAGCATGATCTCAGTCGAACTCATATCATGCGCACCTAACAGTAATACTAAGGAACGATCATTGTTTCGCGCAACAATAACAAGAGCATCATGATCACGATGTGAAAGGGAAGACAAGAAAATAAATGCGATGGAATTCTTAGAGATGTGTACCTTAATCGGAAACACAAGGTGGCCGGGAAAGCCAATCACCAATCAGAGACAATAACGACTGGAGCAGCACTATCCCTGATGACCATAATATAGTCTTAAACTTAAGTAATAGGAGTAGATCATTGACAGAGAAGCACGGTCGCGGAGCATAAACACAAACAGGTAGAGAGCACCAATCGATGGACAAAGAAACTAAATGAAAAGTTCCAGGACTGCAGCAAAGTTGAAATCGTTTTTCAGCCTAGTAAAAAAATTCAGTGCTATGCCATGTTGCACTTCTGCAAATACTTGATAGTAGACAAATAAACTATATTTCTATGTCTACAGTTATAGCAGATAAGGGTACGCTAGTAAATTAGTAGTAATTAAGAACTATATGCAGATCTTGAAACTCATTAAGAATAGACTTACGAGAACAAAGCTACACCATTTGATCAGGGAACTTCAGATCGAATGCAAAATTACAAAAAGCAAATTAAAAATGAGTTATCAGATGCTGTTGCTGTTGACAAGTCCTCCAAATTAGAAATGTGCGACAAAAAACACCTAAGAGAATACTTCCTCTGAGCAAAGCCACCAAAATTCGCCTGCTTCGGCATCACCTTAAAGTAAAACAATGCAAAATTTCATACATGTATAAAAGTTCAGCAATAATTCAATTAATCAGCACAACAAAGTGTAATAACGTTCAGATACATGGTCAAGGACAAGAAATCAAACAGTAAAAATTCAGATATGCTGATTCATGTCATTAAAGAAATGTTGCTTGCTGATCACACAAATGAGTTAATTAGTCAGTACCTTTGAAGCACCCAGTTTGCTGTATGGACATAGCTTCCATGAATCCGAGTTCATCTACATGGGAAATCAGAGGCGCCATTCCATGGTAGCGAAGCCCACCTGCACAAATGGCTTTGCATCAGTGAACAAAACAAGAAGCCAATTAATGTAAACAGACATGCTTAGAAGTTGCATGGATGGGATCGGGGACAAATTTATGGCTGAGGGTGTGCGTCTTCATCAGCGGCGTCAGCCCGGGCGTGTGGCCGTGGTCGCAGCCATAGATGCCCACGGCGTGCCGGCCCTGACCCCGGGTCTGGCCAGAGAAGCACCTCCTCCTCCTCTGGCATCCACCTCCCCTGGCACCCATGACGGCGACGACCAAAGCTGGATCCCGGGAGACACCCGCACATGGCCACCGATGGTCAGTTGCGGCAGCGTCCTCCCATCATTTTCAGTTTTTGTCCGGGAGACAAAATAGTGGCCACTGTTGGTGCACAAAACAGGAATTACACACGCAAGCATAAATAAAGTGATAGTCAGACCAGCAAAATTCACGGCAACATGGCCTTATCTGATGCATATCTCAAACAATCTAGCACAAGTATATTTCCTCAGGCTCATTATCAAATGATAGGTTGCACACGCAAGTCACATAACCCAGAGGCAATATATACTACAGCCAAGTCATAAAGTCTGCAGCTAAATTTCAGGGAGAAGAAATTATCAAAAGACAACATAGGATAAATGTTACATACTCGTAGATTATTAATATTTACCTACAGCCTAGTTAAACTTTCACCGAACACCTTGAAGGCATAGAACAAACAAATATGATATTTTGGGGGGATTAAATAAAAAGAGATGAATGGAAAAGAGAGGGGAGAAGGCAAATCAGGAGATAGAGAGAGCAACGAGCAGATTACCTGGCTCCAGGAGCTATGGTCGTTTCTTGATGTGGCCGTTATCAGCTCCACCAGTCATGCCCATGTCCGATCCGCGCTAGGGTCTGCCATTGCTACTTATTGAGCTTGCGTTGGTTTTTTCCTTGAAGAGTAAAGGGTGATGCAGCAAAATAGAGATAAGTATTTCCCTCAGTTAGAGAACCAAGGTATCAATCCAGTAGGAGACAACGCACAAATCACCTAATACCTGCACAAACAATCAAACACTTGCACCCAACGCGATAAAGGGTTGTCAATCCCTTCACGGTCACTTGCAAAAGTGAGATCTGATAGAGATAGATAAAGCTAAACAAAAGATAAAGTAAATATTTTTGGGTTTTTTGGTTTATAGATCGGAAAGTAAAAGATTACAAAATAGTAGATCGGAAACTTATATGATGGAAAATAGACCCGGGGGCCATAGGTTTCACTAGAGGCTTCTCTGAAGATAGCAAATAATACGGTGGGTGAACAAATTACTGTCGAGCAACTGATAGAAAAGCGCAAAGTTATAACGATATCTAAGGCAATGATTATGAAATATAGGCATCACGTCCGTGTCAAGTAGACCGAAACGATTCTGCATCTACTACTATTACTCCACACATCAACCGACTCCTGCCTGCATCTAGAGTATTAAGTTCATGAAGAACAGAGTAACGCATTAAGTAAGATGACATGATGTAGAGGAATAAACTCAAGCAATATAATATAAACCCCATCTTTTTATCCTCGATGGAAACAATACAATACGTGCCTTGCTGCCCCTACTGTCATTGGGAAACGACACCGTAAGATTGAACCCAAAGCTAAGCACTTCTCCCATTGCAAGAAAAACCAATCTAGTTGGCCAAATCAAACCGATAATTCAAAGAGAATTACAAAGATATCAAATCATGCATATAAGAATTCAGAGAAGATTCAAATAATATTCATAGATAAACTAATCATAAATCCACAATTCATCGGATCTCGACAAACACGGGGGGGGGGGGGGGGGGGGGGGGGGGGGGGGGGGGGGGGGGGGGGGGGGGGGGGGGGGGGGGGGGGGGGGGGGGGGGGGGGGGGGGGGGGGGGGGGGGGGGGGGGGGGGGGGGGGGGGGGGGGGGGGGGGGGGGGGGGGGGGGGGGGGGGGGGGGGGGGGGGGGGGGGGGGGGGGGGGGGGGGGGGGGGGGGGGGGGGGGGGGGGGGGGGGGGGGGGGGGGGGGGGGGGGGGGGGGGGGGGGGGGGGGGGGGGGGGGGGGGGGGGGGGGGGGGGGGGGGGGGGGGGGGGGGGGGGGGGGGGGGGGGGGGGGGGGGGGGGGGGGGGGGGGGGGGGGGGGGGGGGGGGGGGGGGGGGGGGGGGGGGGGGGGGGGGGGGGGGGGGGGGGGGGGGGGGGGGGGGGGGGGGGGGGGGGGGGGGGGGGGGGGGGGGGGGGGGGGGGGGGGGGGGGGGGGGGGGGGGGGGGGGGGGGGGGGGGGGGGGGGGGGGGGGGGGGGGGGGGGGGGGGGGGGGGGGGGGGGGGGGGGGGGGGGGGGGGGGGGGGGGGGGGGGGGGGGGGGGGGGGGGGGGGGGGGGGGGGGGGGGGGGGGGGGGGGGGGGGGGGGGGGGGGGGGGGGGGGGGGGGGGGGGGGGGGGGGGGGGGGGGGGGGGGGGGGGGGGGGGGGGGGGGGGGGGGGGGGGGGGGGGGGGGGGGGGGGGGGGGGGGGGGGGGGGGGGGGGGGGGGGGGGGGGGGGGGGGGGGGGGGGGGGGGGGGGGGGGGGGGGGGGGGGGGGGGGGGGGGGGGGGGGGGGGGGGGGGGGGGGGGGGGGGGGGGGGGGGGGGGGGGGGGGGGGGGGGGGGGGGGGGGGGGGGGGGGGGGGGGGGGGGGGGGGGGGGGGGGGGGGGGGGGGGGGGGGGGGGGGGGGGGGGGGGGGGGGGGGGGGGGGGGGGGGGGGGGGGGGGGGGGGGGGGGGGGGGGGGGGGGGGGGGGGGGGGGGGGGGGGGGGGGGGGGGGGGGGGGGGGGGGGGGGGGGGGGGGGGGGGGGGGGGGGGGGGGGGGGGGGGGGGGGGGGGGGGGGGGGGGGGGGGGGGGGGGGGGGGGGGGGGGGGGGGGGGGGGGGGGGGGGGGGGACGGGCTATGGAGATGCCCATCAATAGATATCAATGTGAGTGAGTAGGGATTGCCATGCAACGGATGCACTAGAGCTATAAGTATATGAAAGCTCAAAAGAAAACTAAGTGGGTGTGCATCCAACTTGCTTGCTCATGAAGACCTAGGGCAATTTGAGGAAGCCCATCGTTGGAATATACAAGCCAAGTTCTATAATGAAAATTTCCCACTAGTATATGAAAGTGACAAAATAGGAGACTCTCTATCATGAAGATCATGGTGCTACTTTGAAGCACAAGTGTGGAAAAATGATAGTAGCATTGCCCCTTCTCTCTTTTTTCTCTCATTTTTTTGTTTGGCTTTTTTGGCCTCTTTTTTTTTTGTTCGGAGTCTCATCCCGACTTGTGGGGGAATCATAGTCTCCATCATCCTTTCCTCACATGGGACAATGCTCTAATAATGAAGATCATCACACTTTTTTTTACTTACAACTCAAGAATTACAACTCGATACTTAGAGCAAAATATGACTCTATATGAATGCCTCCGGCGGTGTACCGGGATGTGCAATGAATCAAGAGTGACATGTATGAAAGAATTATGAACGGTGGCTTTGTCACAAATACGATGTCAACTACATGATCATGCAAAGCAATATGACAATGATGAAGCGTGTCATAATAAAACAGAATGGTGGAAAGTTGCATGGCAATATATCTCAGAATGGCTATGGAAATGCCATAATAGGTAGGTATGGTGGCTGTTTTGAGGAAGGTATATGGTGGGTGTATGGTACCGGCAAAAGTTGCGGGGCACTAGAGAGGCTAGCAATGGTGGAAGGGTGAGAGTTCGTATAATCCATGGACTCAACATTAGTCATAAAGAACTCACATACTTATTGCAAAAATCTATTAGTCATAAAAACAAAGTACTACGCGCATGCTCCTAGGGGGATAGATTGGTAGGAAAAGATCATCGCTCGTCCCCGACCGCCACTCATAAGGAAGACAATCAATAAATAAATCATGCTCCGACTTCATCACATAATGGTTCACCATACGTGCATGCTACGGGAATCACAAACTTTAACACAAGTATTTCTACAATCCACAATTACTCACTAGCATGACTCTAATATCACCATCTTTATATCTCAAAACAATCATAAGGAATCAAACTTCACATAGTATTCAATGCACTTTATATGAAAGTTTTTATTATATCCCTCTTGGATGTCTATCATATTAGGACTAAATTCATAACCAAAGCAAATTACCATGTTGTTTATAAAGACTCTCAAAATAATATAAGTGAAGCATGAGAGTTCAATAATTTCTACAAAATAAATCCACCGCTGTGCTCTAAAAAGATATAAGTGAAGCACTAGAGCAAAATTGCCTAGCTCAAAAGATATAAGTGAAGCACATAGAGTATTCTAATAAATCACGATTCATGCATGTCTCTCTCAAAAGGTGTGTACAGTAAGGATGATTGTGGCAAACTAAAAATTAAAGACTCATATAATACAAGACGCTCCAAGCAAAACACATATCATGTGGTGAATAAAAATATAGCCTCAAGTAAAGTTACCGATAGACGAAGACGAAAGAGGGGATGCCTTCCGGGGCATCCCCAAGCTTAGGCTCTTGGTTGTCCTTGAATATTAACTTGGGGTGCCTTGGGCATCCCCAAGCTTAGGCTCTTGCCACTCCTTATTCCATAGTCCATCAAATCCTCACCCAAAACTTGAAAACTTCACAACACAAAACTCAACAGAAAATCTCATAAGCTCCGTTAGTATAAGAAAATAAATCACCACTTTTGGTACTGTTGTGAACTCATTCTTTATTTATATTGGTGTAATATCTACTGTATTCCAACTTTTCCATGGTTTATACCCCCCGATACTACCCATAGATTCATCAAAATAAGCAAACAACACAGAGAAAACAGAATCTGTCAAAAACATAACAGTCTGCAAAGATCCGAATTGTTCTAATACTTTTGTAACTCCAAAAATTCTGAAAATTTAGGAAAACAGAGTAAATTTATATGTCAATCTCGTGTAAACAAATCAGTGTTTTTCAACGCTCCAGTGAATTACTAAATTTCTGTGACTGGACGCAAAAGTTTCTGTTTTTCAGCAAGATCAAATCAACTATCACCGTAAACCATCCTAAAGGTCTTACTTGGCACAAACACTAATTAAAACACCAAAACACATCTAACCAGAGGCTAGATGAATTATTCAAAGCAAAACAGGAACAAAAAGCAAAAACAAAAATAAAATTGGGTTGCCTCCCAACAAGCGCTATTGTTTAACGCCCTTAGCTAGGCATAAAAACACAAATAGATCTAGGTATTGTCATCTTTGGTATGCAATCCATAAGTAGCTCTCATAATAGATTCATATGGAAATTTAATTTTCTTTCTTGGAAAGTGTTCCATGCCCTTCCTTATCAGAAATTGAAATCTAATATTTTCTTCTTTCATATCAATAATTGCACCACTCGTTCTAAGGAAAGGTCTACCAAGAATAATAGGAGATGTAGGATTGCAATCTATATCAAGAACAATGAAATCTATGGGCACATAATTCCTATTTGCAACAATAAGAACATCATTAATCCTTCCCATAGGTTTCTTAATAGTGGAATCCGCAAGATGTAAATTTAAGGAACAATCATCAAATTCACGGAAACCTAACACATCACATAAAGTTTTTGGAATCGTGGAAACACTAGCACCCAAATCACACAAAGCATGGCACTCATAATCTTTAATCTTAATCTTAATAGTAGGTTCCCACTCATCATAAAGTTTTCTAGGGATAGAAACTTCCAATTCAAGCTTTTCTTCAAAAGATTGCATCATAGCATCAACGATATGTTTAGTAAAAGCTTTGTTTTGATTATAAGCATGAAGAGAATTCAACATCGATTGCAACAAGGAAATATAATCTATTAAAGAACAATTATCATAATTAAATTCCTTGAAATCCAAAAGAGTGGGTTCGTTGCTACTTAAAGTTTTGACCTCTCCAATCCCACTTTTATCAATTTTTGCATTAAGATCTAAAAACTCCGAATCATTGGGACGCCTTTTAACTAAAGTTGACTCATCTCCAGTCCCATCTTTATCAAGATTTATTTTGGAAAACAAAAATTCAATAGGAGTCACATCAATCACTTTAAGTTCTTCATCATTATTTTCACGGAAACTAGAAGAACACGTTTTTACAAACCAATCTCGTTTAGCACGCATCTTAGCGGTTCTTTCTTTGCACTCATCAATGAAGATTCTCATAGCCTTAGAGATTCATTGATATCATGCTTGGGTGGAATACATCTAATTTTTAAAGAATCAACATCAAGAGAAATTCTATCTACATTCCTAGCCAAATCATCAATCTTAAGCAATTTTTCTTCAATCAAAGCATTGAAACTCTTTTGCGAAATCATAAATTCTTTAACACTATTCTCAAAATCAGAGGACATATTATTATAATTTCCATAAGAATTGTTGTAAGAATTACCATAATTATTAGAGGAATTACTAGGAAACGGCCTAGGATTAAAATTACCTCTATACGCATTATTACCAAAATTGTTCCTACCAACAAAATTCACATCCAGAGATTCATTATTATTCTCCAGTAGACAAAGGCATATCATTAGGATCAATAGAAGCACTCTTGCTAGCAAATAATTTCATAAGTTCATCCATCTTTCCACTCAAAACATTAATCTCTTCAATTGGATACATTTTTTTACTACTGGAAGATCTTTCGGTATGCCATTGAGAATAATTAACCATAATATTATCTAGAAGTTTAGTAACTTCTCCTAGAGTAATTTCCATAAAAGTACCTCCCGCGGCCGAATCTAAAAGATTTCTAGAAACAAAATTCAATCCGGTATAATTATTTTGTATAATCATCCACAAATTCAAACCATGAGTAGGGCAATTTCGTATCATCAATTTCATCCTCTCCCAAGATTGTGCAACATGTTCATGATCAAGTTGCTTAAAATTCATAATATCGTTCCTAAGGGAGATGATATTAGCGGGAGGAAAATACTTGGAAATAAAAGTATCTTTACACTTATTCCATGAATCAATACTATTTTTAGGCAAAGATGAAAACCAAGTTTTAGCACGATCTCGAAGCGAGAACGAAAATAGCTTTAATTTAACAATATCATTATCCACATCTTTTTTCTTTTGCATATTGCATAACTCAACGAAATTATTCAGATGGGATGCGGCATCTTCACTAGGAAGGCCGGAAAATTGATCTTTTATAACAAGATTCAGCAAAGCGGCATTAATTTCATAAGATTCCACACTAGTGGCAGGAGCAATCGGAGTACTAATAAAATCATTGTTATTAGTGTTGGAAAAATCACACAATTTGGTATTCTCTTGAGCCATCGTGACAAAGCAAGAATCCAACACACGAGAACACAAAAAGCAAATGAAAAAAAGAACGGAAGAAGGGCGAATAAAAAGGCAAATCTTTTTGAAAATCGTTTTAGAAGTGGGGGAGAGGAAAACGAGAGGCAAATGGCGAATAATGTAATGCAAGAGATGAGAGTTTATGATGGGTACTTGGTATGTCTTGACTTGGCGTAGATCTCCCGAGCAACGGCGCCAGAAATTCTTTCTGCTACTTCTTGAGCTTGCGTTGGTTTTTTCCTTGAAGAGGAAAGGGTGATGCAGCAAAGTAGGGATAAGTATTTCCCTCAGTTAGAGAACCAAGGTATCAATCCAGTAGGAGACAACACACAAATCACCTAATACCTGCACAAACAATCAAACACTTGCACCCAATGCGATAAAGGGGTTGTCAATCCCTTCATGGTCACTTGCAAAAGTGAGATCTGATAGAGATAGATAAAGCTAAACAAAAGATAAAGTAAATATTTTTGGGTTTTTTGGTTTATAGATCGGAAAGTAAAAGATTGCAAAATAGTAGATCGGAAACTTATATGATGGAAAATAGACCCGGGGGCCATAGGTTTCACTAGAGGCTTCTCTAAAGATAGCAAATAATACGGTGGGTGAACAAATTAGTGTCGAGCAATTGATAGAAAAGCACAAAGTTATGACAATACCTAAGGCAATGATTATGAAATATAGGCATCATGTCCGTGTCAAGTAGACCGAAACGATTCTGCATCTACTACTATTACTCCACACATCGACCGACTCCTGGCTGCATCTAGAGTATTAAGTTCATGAAGAACAGAGTAACGCATTAAGTAAGATGACATGATCTAGAGGAATAAACTCAAGCAATATGATGTAAACCCCATCTTTTTATCCTCGATGGAAACAATACAATACGTGCCTTGCTGCCCCTACTGTCATTGGGAAAGGACACCGCAAGATTGAACTCAAAGCTAAGCACTTCTCCCATTGCAAGAAAAACCAATTTAGTTGGCCAAACCAAACCAATAATTCAAAGAGAATTACAAAGATATCAAATCATGCATATAAGAATTCAGCGAAGATTCAAATAATATTCATAGATAAGCTGATCATAAATCCATAATTCATCGGATCTCGACAAACACACCGCAAAAGAAGATTACATCGGATAGATCTCCAAGAACAACGAGGAGAATGTGGTATTGAGAATCAAAGAGAGAGAAGAAGCCATCTAGCTACTAGCTATGGACCCGTAGGTCTGAGGTAAACTACTCACGCTTTATCGGAAGGGCAATAGAGTTGATGTAGAAGCCCTCCGTGATCGAATCCCCCTCCGGCAGGGTGCCAGAAAAGGTCCCTAGATGGGATCTCACGGGTACAGAAGGTTGCGGCAGTGGAAAAGTGTTTTCGTGGATGCTTCTGAGGGTTTGGGAATATATGTGAATATATAGGACGAAGAAGTAGGTCGGTGGAGTCACGTGGGGCCCACAAGGCAGGGGCATGCCCTACCCCCCTGGGCGCGCCCTCTCCCCTTGTCGTCGCCTCGTGGCTCTTTTGACTTGAACTCCAAGTCTCCGGGGTGTCTTCTGGTCCAAGAAAAATCATCGTGAAAGTTTTATTCCATTTGGACTCCATTTGGTATTTCTTTTCTACGAAACTCAAAAACAAGGAAAAAACAGAAACTGGCACTGGGCTCTAGGTTAATAGGTTAGTCCCAAAAATAATATAAAATAGCATAATAATGCATATAAAACATCCAAAATAGATAATATAATAGCATAGAACAATCAAAAATTATAGATACGTTGGAGACGTATCAGCCATCAATCCATGTCGCCTCTTCGTGGGAACAGCCTCTTCCTCGCTCCTCCGGTGGCCGACGCCATCTCCACCTCCTTCATGGCCTACAGTGGCGAGGGCAAGAGACAAGGAGACGCCATCAGAGAGGAAGAAGCGGCGGCAGAGGAAAGGAGGCCATGGTATAGATATAAACAGGTGCAGTTGAAGCTGATAGGTGGCAATCTTAGAGGCTACATAGTAAGAACATATACGCTAGCTATTCAAAGGCAGCACATTGCAGCGTCCAAAAGGAGAGGCAAGGTTCAACACCTTGTAAAGGGTACTTGGAGGTTCCTAGATTAATGGATTATATTCATACGAAGCTTCTGTTGTTGTTGATGATGCGTCTAGAGGCGATGCACAGCGAGAGCAAGGCAGCGATTTGCAGAGACCTTGAAGCGGAAGGCGTAGATGTCTCCTTGCTGGATGTTTGCGTTGTTACGAAATTTTGACCAGCTGGTGGTGATGGTGGCTCCATTGTCCATTCCTAACATGATGCAACAATCGCCGTGAACCTTGTTGTTGGCAAGCTTGATCTTCAACATATCATCATACGAGTGACTGTTATCCTTGAGGTTCTCTTTGGTGTATTGGACCTGAAAATACTACAGGAGAAAGGAAGGAATTGAGAGCCACTCAGCCACATGCTGCCCTGAAATTAAGCAAGTTGGTGTAACTCAGAACAAGTCTCTTAACAATTAGTACTCGACTTATGTATAAATGATTTGGTACAAAACTTACACATCAAGCAAATTTGTTTTTTTTATCATTTTTTACCTAAGCCATATAATGATCTACAGTTAGCTCAAGTAGCATGAAGTTTGAACAAAAACCATACCGAGTTAAGCAACCAAAATAATCTATCTGTCAACACAAGTAAAATATGCAAATCAAGCAAAAGAAAAGGACTCTATTAGACTCTGTTTTGATAGATTAACATTGAACTCTAGTATATGTTACTGCATCACATGTTAGAAAAGCTACATAATAATCCATCATTTTTTCTGAACCACGAGCAAGATTTACGATATAACGACAAGAATTGGGACAAAGTTTATAAATATAGCTCCAGAGAGAAGCAAGAGTCTCCAAAAACTTTACCTTACCCTTATAAAAGCTTTGTATGGCATGAAAAGAGCTTTTGGAGAACACCACTACCCACAAACCCAAGAAGAAAACCCCGATACTTGGCTCAATCATCATCATCATATTTTTTATTGGTATGAACAAGAAAATCGTATGTACCCTGTCCTATACACAAGATTGGTACAAAGGTAGCTACATAATGTGCATGACTGAATAGCAAATGGAAAAACAGTTTCCTATTATATTACACTGCACTTGCAAACTCACCTCAAAAGTGCTCTAAAACTACACAAGGGTCTACGGAATGAATGAATGTCAGCTGAATCTGCTAAAACTTTCTGTCTATGTGAATGGAACTATTGTCACCACTCTGATCTCAAGAGGAATAAATGAAAGAAAATGAGTAGGAAAACAGAATGAAAAAACCGAGGTGAAACTACTTTTGAGGTGAGCCCAGGCAATGCACACCTGCCATCAACTTCCTAGCTTCTACCAGGAAAAAACACCAAAGTTCAGACAAGGATGCCGGGTGTTGCATTTCACTGGTCACTGGTAAATAGGAAAACCAATTTGCATAGACCGCGCAATTATCCGTCCAGGCCAGTGCATCCCATGCCCTAGGTTTCGTTCTGGCCAACACACGCTTTATTCAGGGGGCGGCAACAAGATTACAAAAGCCAGAGTTCTCCCGGATGAGTGGGGGCAGTTTGATGCCAGATATGTCAATCTGCTGCATTGATTTGCATATGTCATCAACGGAGAACGATATGCTGCATTTCAAAGTGCAGACGGGTTAAGTAGGAGGTGTTTGAGATGAGTTGCCATAGTATATGCAACTAATAAGGAGTAGAGAGATAACAACCTTGAGTCATCATCCAGTACAAATGAATTGCTCACTGGGTTGTTGGAGTTTTCTGTCATCAATACTCTCATGTTTGATATGATCTAATTTCAAAAAATCATCTGTGATCACTTCTTATCCGGTTAATTGGAGCACAAGTATGAATACTGTGTGAAACATACCTCTGGGGACACGCTATGTGTTCCGTGCTTGTCATCCCAATACATAGTACTGATCATGTATAGCTGTTGTGTACTAAGTACCTGAGCAGGATATTGTTTTTTTAGAGAATTCCAAGGAAATCTAACTTCTCAAACAAAAGGACATAATGGAAGACTTCGGCTATTTCTCCACTTACTGGACATAGGTCATGACTTAATTCATCCAACGTTTTT
Source organism: Thinopyrum obtusiflorum (assembly GCA_036873465.1). NCBI lineage: Eukaryota > Viridiplantae > Streptophyta > Magnoliopsida > Poales > Poaceae > Thinopyrum > Thinopyrum obtusiflorum. Next base: position 54,803 of record JAAAWM010012061.1, read on the forward strand.
TGGCTTTTAATGAATCACCTGAAATGATATATGTGAGAGACATGTGCATGCAATTTGGCAAATGCGCAATACTGCAATTATTTGTATCAATTCTTGTATCTCAAGTGTTGAGGTGCGCATTATGTCCTCAAAGTCAAATTTCCGGCCTGTGGATTTTTCTCAGTAAGCAAACTTTTAAAGGAAAAATAATAACTAAAAGGGTTTCCATCTTTCTAACACAAAATTACACGCATTTTGGTGTGTGTCGAGAAAATTATAGCGGTGTTCCAGTCCAAACTCTAGAGTCGTGTTGCAATCTTTTCTCTATTTTATCAGCAATAGCCTAGATACTGATTCTACTGAACAAAAATTATGTCGAAGAGCACACGAAGAAGTCATACCAGGGAATCAATAGCTTGCCTAATATGTTTAAACTCATCCCATGCTGAACGTGCATACTGCAAGTACGAAACATCACAAGCAGCAGCAGAAGCGGACAACGAATCCATGGTGTCTCCCTTGGCTCGTCTTTGTTGTTGACCACCCGTGCTCATCCCGGGTACTCGTGCTCCTCCTGTCGACCACCAAAGAGGAGAGCCATGTGTGTAGCGCATCTGAGACCGGGCAAAAAAAATGGTGTTGGGATTTCACGGAAACGAGGGAGGCTCGGGATCAAAGAGATGAACCGTGGGGAGGAAGGGGCCCTACTTAGTGCCAGCCTTCCAGAAGCTAACAGTCGAGGGATTGACCACTGCAGCTAACGTCGGCTGTGCCGCTGGTCATCACCACGCGACGCAGACGAGGCACGGTAGAGACGAGCATCATGAGAAAGTGGTGGTTGTTCTCGCCCCTCCCGCTCGGTTCGATCTGGATGGCGGGAGCGCCGCCTCGCCCAGGTTTCCGATGGAGGGGAGAAGGTGATGGAGGAGAGAAGGGGTGGGGGCGCAGGCTGTGGGGAAGGGCGCAGCTGGCGGCGGCGGACGAGGGAGAGAAAGGGAAACGGGGCTAGGGCTGGGCGATCCATTTTTTTCGCCAGCGGCCAGTGGCCACGCAACACACCATGATCTGCTCCGACGCACGCGATTGGCCGCAAAGCTCTCGCCTGATTGGCCGCCCTAAACAGTACGCCTGTTATGACGTGTCTATCACCAGGGAGCGCCATAGTCGCGACTCTTATTGGTTTTAATGGGGTCACAGCAATTTGAAGCATATATACCGAGCTGCAACTTGAAGGTACATGTGTTTGAAGAGTTGCATGTACCACCCAACCCTAAAGGATATGAACCTAAGAGCATCTCCAACAGCCGCGCTATATAAGTGCCGCGCTGTATATTTTCGTTTTTTAGCGCGCGCGCAACCGCTCCGGGAGCTCCAGCGGAGGCGCAATAACCGCGCGCGTGGCATAAAGAGTTTAGCGCGTGGTCCGAAACGCCATCGCACGCCGTTTATTTGTTGTGCCCGCTTCCGCGCGCCGAACACTCGAGCGCTCGCGTCGCACCCTGTCCGCCCCGCCGCTTTCGCCCTGCCCGCGCTACCGCCGGCAAATTGGCCCGATGGACGGATGCGCCGGCACCCCCCTCACCCCTTCCTACAGCCGTGACCCCTCCTCCTCCGCCGCAAACCCTAGCGCGGGGAGCTTTGGCTTCGCCACCGCCGGTGCTCCTCCAAGCACCGGCATCGCGCGTGGCCTTTTCATGCCGCCACGGACGACCTCGGCGGTGGGTGGCATCGCGTCGGCGCCGGCGCCTGCCGTGAAGCCACGTGCCCCCCTCTCGAAGCTCCCAAATGCGGCGCGGGCGAAGAAGGGCAAGGTGTCCGCAAAGAAGAACAAGGCGGCGGACGGCTCCTCTAGGCCATCGAGGAAGAAGCTTGCAGGGCGTGCGACGGGCGCGGCGGCGACCGAAGCACCGGCGAGCTCACTTGTTGAGCCGGTGGCCGACGCGCACACGGTGTTTGATGAAATGCCCACAAGGTAAAATTTTGCCAACTTTTTTTTGTTTTTGTTTTTTGAATGCATACATATGGATAGCTTATTTGCTTCGTTGTATATACTTTGTAGTTTTAATGATGATGCATATATGTCAACTATGGGTGTTGGCTCCAACAATTCTCATTGGTCTCAAACCAATGAGATGCATTTCGATGATCATGAGTTTGAGGTGGACGAGGATGGTAAGGGCATCGTCGATGCACCGAAAGGAAGAGGGGGCAACTACACCATGGATGAAGACATCTTGCTATGCAATACTTGGTTGCAAGTGTCGAGGGATCCCTCCGTGGAGGTGATCAAAGTAGAGATGCATATTGGCTCCGGATGAAGGAACACTTTGATGTACACAACAAAAGTGGAATTGACCGCTCCGCAAGATCTCTTCGCTCCCGATGGTCGACAATCAACCGAGATTGTCAAAGGTGGGCGGCCGCACTTAAGGCGGTTGACAAGTTGAACCCAAGTGGCACTAATGATAGAGATAGGGTAAGTGCCATTTCTTTCATGATTCTTCCATGTTCATCATGCTTCTTCTTGGTGTTTCTAGTGCTAACTTGTTTTTTTTTGTAGCTCAATATTGCACAAAACTTGTTCAAAGGAGAGGAGAAGAAGACCAAGAAAGGGAGACCATTTACCTTGCCTCATTGCTATGAAGAATTGAAAGATGATGAGAAATGGAAGCCCCGTGATGCTATCGATGATGATGATGATGAGAGCAACAAACGCAAGCGAACTATTGATTTGGATGATGATGATGAGGAGGAGGCATCAAGTGATGATGGCAAGAGAAGCCCTACACCAAACTCGGTTCGTACTCTAAGCCAAAAAGACCGGATGGATGCAAGAAAGACGCAAAAGAAAAGAAGAAGAGGAAAGGAGATGACGAGCTAAAAACCGCTATGGAAGCTATTGTGAAGGCAAGAAAGGAAGCAAACGAGGTGAGGAAGATGCCAAGGAACCAAGATGCCACGGCCGAGGAGAGGAGGGTGGCGGCCGAGGAGAGAAAGGTGGCATTGGAGGAGAGGAAGGTGGCCATGGAGGAGCGAACTAGGTTGTTGGAATGGGAGAAGTACTTGTTCTTCATGGACACATCTACCCTCAATGAGAAACAAAAGGAGTACGTCAATCTTGCCCGTGAAGATGTCTTGGTCCAAAAAAGAGCCATGGTTGGCGGTGGCATGGGCGGCATGGGAGGCGGTGGCATGGGCGGCATGGGAGGCATCGGTGGCATTGGCGGCATGGGAGTCATCGGTGGCTTCGGATCTACCATGGGCGGCATGGACGGCATGGGTGGCTTCGGAGCCACCATGGAGGCCATGGGAGGCATGGGTGGCTTCGGAGCTACCATGAGAGGCATGAGTTTTGCATCTCTCATGGGAGGTATGGGAGCACCTCCGGGAGGCATGGGTGGAATGTCTTCCGGTGTGCCTCATCACACACCTTCGCATGTTGCCGTTGAAGATCTTGCCAACACCTTCCGAGTTCCACATGATGATGCGGCGAGCGACAATGAAGAGGAGAAGGAAGAATCGTCTTCGGATGAGTATGATGAATCGGAGGAAGAGGAGGACGAGGCATGATTGTTGATGTGCCATTCATTTGTGTGAACTTTTATGTCATGAACTTGGTTCGGATTTTGAACTTGGTTGGATGATGACGTGGGCATGAAATTGAACTTTTATGTCATGAACTTGTTTGGGTGATTTAAACTATGCTATGTCTTGTTTTGATGTTTGAAATATCATCATATTTATCTTCAAAATGCAACATATGGCAAGCGCCGGCTGCTCGCGCGCGCTGCAGTTTAGCGCGTCTGTTGGAGCGGCTCGGGTGCGCTAAATTTTGCAACGGCCGCTGGAGCAAGCACTCCTCGCGGCGCAAAAACTCACGAACAGCGCGCTGCAAACGCTTTTTTAGCGCGCCGCACGTTGCGCGGCTGTTGGAGATGCTCTGAGATCATCGAACAACATATCACTATGGAACACACCTTGTAAGGTAGCATGTCGAGCCATGCCTCATTGTTTACAACGAGCGAAAGAAACAACACCCGCAACCACTTAATAAAGTTAGCTCGATACCACCATCTATACCACAAACACCGTGATAATTCTGATAACAAATCAATAAACCACTAGAAACACACTCAACCAGAATATAGTTGGAGATGTAGCCATCACCGCCACAAGATGTCACTGGTAATCGGCGAGGTCACAAAAATCTAACATACAATGAATTAAAATTGCAATCTGAGTGTTGAACCACAATCCTCCTGCTCTTGTGCTGGTAAATGCATTGGAGGCATGGAAAAATGACATGGCCAATATTCTAGCTCACACGGGCCTACGGGGGGGGGGGGGGGGGGGGGGGGGGGGGGGGGGGGGGGGGGGGGGGGGGGGGGGGGGGGGGGGGGGGGGGGGGGGGGGGGGGGGGGGGGGGGGGGGGGGGGGGGGGGGGGGGGGGGGGGGGGGGGGGGGGGGGGGGGGGGGGGGGGGGGGGGGGGGGGGGGGGGGGGGGGGGGGGGGGGGGGGGGGGGGGGGGGGGGGGGGGGGGGGGGGGGGGGGGGGGGGGGGGGGGGGGGGGGGGGGGGGGGGGGGGGGGGGGGGGGGGGGGGGGGGGGGGGGGGGGGGGGGGGGGGGGGGGGGGGGGGGGGGGGGGGGGGGGGGGGGGGGGGGGGGGGGGGGGGGGGGGGGGGGGGGGGGGGGGGGGGGGGGGGGGGGGGGGGGGGGGGGGGGGGGGGGGGGGGGGGGGGGGGGGGGGGGGGGGGGGGGGGGGGGGGGGGGGGGGGGGGGGGGGGGGGGGGGGGGGGGGGGGGGGGGGGGGGGGGGGGGGGGGGGGGGGGGGGGGGGGGGGGGGGGGGGGGGGGGGGGGGGGGGGGGGGGGGGGGGGGGGGGGGGGGGGGGGGGGGGGGGGGGGGGGGGGGGGGGGGGGGGGGGGGGGGGGGGGGGGGGGGGGGGGGGGGGGGGGGGGGGGGGGGGGGGGGGGGGGGGGGGGGGGGGGGGGGGGGGGGGGGGGGGGGGGGGGGGGGGGGGGGGGGGGGGGGGGGGGGGGGGGGGGGGGGGGGGGGGGGGGGGGGGGGGGGGGGGGGGGGGGGGGGGGGGGGGGGGGGGGGGGGGGGGGGGGGGGGGGGGGGGGGGGGGGGGGGGGGGGGGGGGGGGGGGGGGGGGGGGGGGGGGGGGGGGGGGGGGGGGGGGGGGGGGGGGGGGGGGGGGGGGGGGGGGGGGGGGGGGGGGGGGGGGGGGGGGGGGGGGGGGGGGGGGGGGGGGGGGGGGGGGGGGGGGGGGGGGGGGGGGGGGGGGGGGGGGGGGGGGGGGGGGGGGGGGGGGGGGGGGGGGGGGGGGGGGGGGGGGGGGGGGGGGGGGGGGGGGGGGGGGGGGGGGGGGGGGGGGGGGGGGGGGGGGGGGGGGGGGGGGGGGGGGGGGGGGGGGGGGGGGGGGGGGGGGGGGGGGGGGGGGGGGGGGGGGGGGGGGGGGGGGGGGGGGGGGGGGGGGGGGGGGGGGGGGGGGGGGGGGGGGGGGGGGGGGGGGGGGGGGGGGGGGGGGGGGGGGGGGGGGGGGGGGGGGGGGGGGGGGGGGGGGGGGGGGGGGGGGGGGGGGGGGGGGGGGGGGGGGGGGGGGGGGGGGGGGGGGGGGGGGGGGGGGGGGGGGGGGGGGGGGGGGGGGGGGGGGGGGGGGGGGGGGGGGGGGGGGGGGGGGGGGGGGGGGGGGGGGGGGGGGGGGGGGGGGGGGGGGGGGGGGGGGGGGGGGGGGGGGGGGGGGGGGGGGGGGGGGGGGGGGGGGGGGGGGGGGGGGGGGGGGGGGGGGGGGGGGGGGGGGGGGGGGGGGGGGGGGGGGGGGGGGGGGGGGGGGGGGGGGGGGGGGGGGGGGGGGGGGGGGGGGGGGGGGGGGGGGGGGGGGGGGGGGGGGGGGGGGGGGGGGGGGGGGGGGGGGGGGGGGGGGGGGGGGGGGGGGGGGGGGGGGGGGGAGCAAGTCTCCAATATATGCACCTTCACAAACTAACAAACACTTGCACACAACGCGAAAAAGGGGTTGTCAATCTCTTCACGATCACGAACAAGAGTTAGATCTAATAGAGATAGGTATAAAAGATAAATAAAAGAGCAAACTAAAGTAAATATAAATAAATTGCAGTAGTGTATTTTTGGGTTTTTTGGTTTATAGATCTGAAAATATATGATGAAAAACAGACCCGAGGGCCATAGGTTTCACTAGAGGTTTCTCTCTTGAAAGAAAACATACGGTGGGTAAACAGATTACTTTGAGCAATTGATAGAAAAACGCATAGTTATGACGATACTTAAGGCAATGATCATGCATATAGGCATCACGTCCGTGACAAGTAGACCGAAACGGTTCTGCATCTACTACTATTACTCCACACATCGACCGGCTCCTGCCTGCATCTAGAGTATTAAGTTCATAAGAACAGAGAAACACTTTAAGTAAGATGACATGATGTAGAGGGATACACTCAAACAATATGATATATAAACCATTTTTTTATCTTTGATGGCAATAATACAATACGTGCCTCGCTACCCCTTCTATCACTGGGTGAGGACACCGCAAGATTGAACCCAAAACTAAGCACCTCTCCCATTGCAAGAAAAACCAATCTAGTTGGCCAAACCAAACCGATAGTTCAAAGAGAAATACAAATATATCTTAATCATGCATAAAAGAGTTCAAAGAAGACTCAAATAATATTCATAGATAATCTGATCATAAATCTATAATTTATCGGATCTCAACAAACGCATCACAAAAGAAGATTACATCGGATAGAACTCGAAGAACATCGAGGAGAACATTGTATTGAAGATCAAAGAGAGAGAAGAAGCCATCTAGCTACTAGCTATGGGCCCGTAGGTCTGTGGTAAACTACTCACGCATCATCGGAAGGGCAACAAGGTTGATGTAGAGGCCCTCCATGATCGAATCCCCCTCCGACAGGGTGCCGGAAAAGGCCCCAACATGGGATCTCACAGGAACAGAGGCTTGCGGCGATAGAAAAGTATTTTTGTGGACGCTTCTGACGTAGGGGGAATATTTGGGGATTTATAGTGCTGAGATTAGGGTTGGAAGAGCTATGAGGGGCCCACAAGCCAGGGGGCACCCCCCCTAGGGAGTGCCTCCATGGCTTGTGGCCTTCTCGTGGGTCTTCTGGCCTCCTCTCCAAGTCTCGTGGGTTTCTTCTGGTCCAAGAAAAATCACCGTAAAGTTTTATTCTGTTTGGACTCTGTTTGATATTCCTTTTCTGTAGAAGTCAAAAACAAGGAAAAAACAGAAACTAACACTGGGCTCTAGGTTAATAAGTTAGTCCCAAAAAATAATATAAAATAGCATATTAATGCAGATAAAACATTCAAAACAGATAATATAATGGCATGGAACAATAAAAAATTATAGATACGTTGGAGACGTATCAGCGAGCAGGGGACATGACACACTAGCATCCACATCCGCTATCAGCATGTTACATGGCCCAAGGAGGCCTGGGTGGTTGGGTCGGACGGCAAACATTGAGGATCGGATCTAAAGCCCACCTTAGCTCTCATCTCGCCACCCTTCTCCAGACAGGATCTGGTAGCCACCAATGCCATCGTAGCACAGTCGACGCCACTGTGGTCGAGGACAATTGGTCACATGCCACCAACATTGAGGATCAGATCTAAAACCCACCTCAGCTCTCATCTTGCCACCCTTCTCCAGACAAGACCTCTTAGCCACCAATGTCATCGTAGCACAGTCGACGCCACTATGGCCGAAGACAATTGGTCACATGCCACCACTCTTTAGATATTGTTTCATTCCGTAGGAACGCATGGGTATTTAGCTAGTCAAAGATAAATATCACAGTCAACTAAAGAAGATAAATGTCATGGTGCATCACTAAGTCAAAAATAATTATTCCAATGCAAATAATTCAAATAAAAATATGAAAATTCAAACACAAAGTTTTGAAATAAATAATTCAATTTGAATTCAACTTGTTCAGACACATATTCTGATTATCCATATGAAATGTTCATAAATGCTCAATCAGATCATCACAAAGTTGTGTGTGAGTTCCTCGATTGCGAATTTAATGATGCATTTAAGTTATTGATCCGGGAGTATGGCGGTGGCGTAGACCTAGGGTGGAATGGTGGAGATCTTGCAAGGTCTGGGCGACCTTCGGGGGGGGCGACAGTGGCGTCAAAATCCGGGGGTGTGGACAGAGAGGAGAAGGAGGTTCGGACTGTGCAAAAACACGGTCTCTAGATGCGTTTTGGGTGGGACCGAGGCATCGGAATCAGCCGTGACGGACATCCGGACTCCTCTAGAACCCCCCTCCCGAGTTGGGGCCGTTTCGAGGGATTTCAGACATCTGGACCGGTCCTACCCGTTTCGCTGAACCACATTAGATGATGTAGGGTGAGGCCGATCTTTCACAATTGGAGCGGATACCGCGAAGAACACGAAGAACACAAGAGGTGAGACGAGAGAAACACTCAAATTGATTTGATCCAATCACACATGTGCTAGATCCACAGACACAAAGAGGTCACAAAGATCCAAGGATAACAAAGGAGGATACTGTAACACCCCCATGTAATAGCCACTGTGATCATCTACTAATAATGCCAAGTCACTCCATTTGCAGTGCCTAGTCATAGCGGTTAATCAAAACAATTCAAATTCTATTGTGGAGATCAACTCAAATTAAAAAGTGAAATATGAAGTTGCTCAAAACTTGTGGGAAAAATGTTCATTAAATAGCAAATAATCCAGAGGCAACTCTAAAATTAAAATCAGCATTTGCAAAATAAGTTGAGTGACTCAAACAGTAAGAAACAACACCAAAATAGCAAAGATTGATCCAATTTATTTAATATAAACTTTATATGAAAACCAGCTGCCTTCAAACTATTTTCTAACAATGGTAAATAATGCACTACAATTAACTTGGCAAGTCTCATATTTTGCAAAAGTTAATTGGAATAAAAGGAATAAAGAAAATGCAAAAGGAAATAATAAAAAAATCCTAGCAGCTACTGTGAGCTGGGCCTAAGTGCACAGTGGCACGGCCCAACCCACGTCATCTCTCTCCTCCCCGTGTTGGCCGCGCCATGGCCGCGCGCGCGCGCCAGCCTGACGGCGACACGGCGTCGGCCTCGACACCCACCGACGCGCTAGGAGGATAAGGCCGAGGCCAGTGCCTCCTTCCTGGTCCCCTCGCCATTCTCCCCTTCTCCCTGCTCGCTATGTCGCCTCGCCTCCTCCTCCTCAGATCCAACGCCCAAGCGCCGTCGCCGCCGTGTTTCCGTTGTTGCCGCGGCCACCGCCATCGCCTCGAACCACAGTGATGCCATAGAGGTTCGCCGTCATCTACCTCGTCGACTGGTGGCCCCAGCTGGAGCGAGGAGGACCTGCAGCGGCCGCTCGACCTCGCCTCTTCTTCTCGGTCTCCGGCGCTCGCCGTCGTCACCATCCACCGCTACTGCTCCTAAGCTCACACGGGTCTTACTTGACCGCACGGTGAGCCTCCCCCTTCCATCCTTTCCCTCCTCGCGCTTTGTTTTTGCCGTAGCTAGCTCGTCCGCGTGCCGAGCTCTGCCGTCCGCCATTGTCGCCGTTACGCTTGCATCCGAGCTCCTTTGCTCGAGCCAGTAACTCCGACGAGTTCCTGGAGCACCGTAGGCCCCGCCTAGTCATTTCGTTTGCCCGCAATCGCCTCCCAACGTCGAACCCACGTTTGCCCGATCTCTGGCGTCCGCTCCGCCGCATGCCACCGCCGTCTCCGGCCGTTTTCGGCCAAACTAACGCCACAGAACGACGCGCGGGCGAGAGCCCGTTCGAATGAGCTAAGCCGCGCGCCGAACGGGCCTCTGTAGAGCATTTCCGAGCAGCTCCGGCGAACTTCCGCCGCGGATTTGGCCACCGGCGCTGCTCCGGCGCCGGCCGCCGACGTGGCAAGGTGGGCCCCGCCCCTGGGTCGCTGACCAGTGGGTCCAAGGGGCCCGTTGACTGGGTTGACCCAGTCAACGTGCTGACTGGGCAACTCCAGTCACTGACATGTGGGCCCCCTCTGTTATTCAGTTTGACCCTGGTTAGCGGGTCTGTTGACTGCTGACATCATCCTCTAGTCATGCTGATGTCATAATTTGTTTTAGATAATTCTGTTAAAATAAATAATTCCAGAAAATATTTAAATCTTTGAAAATTCATAATAAATAAACCGTAGCTCAGATCAAAAAACTTTGTACATGAAAGTTGCTCAGAACGACGAGACGAATCTGATCGTGTCGTCTGTTTATATGTCGGGACCCCCTATGTAGGAGAACCCCTAACTTTTAGCCCGATTCCGGTATATGAATAGTGCATATACCCCGGATAATAAATCCAACTTAAATCCTAAAATAACTATAATCACTTAGACAGATCTTTAGGCAACCCTGCACTGCATCCTAGGCATAGTATGCTCTGTGTTGCATTATTGCTGTGTATTTATTTGTTTCCTCCCCCTCTTCTCTCTCGGTAGACCTCGACGTTGACGTAGCTCCCGAGACCGACGCAGCTCCAGAGGTCGACTACACTCCTGCCGATCAGACCCTTGCCGCCGAGCTTCCAGGCAAGCACCCCCCTTTTGAGCATTCCGATATCGCCCACTCTCTTCTCTCTTATGCTTGCATTAGAAGTTACTGCTGCTGTTGTTATCCTATTTCTGCTACATAGCCTGTTTATTGTAACCTGCTATTGTTACCTGCCTGCTTATCCTAAACTGTTTAGTATAGTTTGGGTAGAGACCCAGCAGAGACCCCACTATATCCCGACTGCCCCGCTGGATTAACAGAAGACCCGAGCAACGAGATCGAAGACCAGGCCCCGGCACCGCACATCACTTTCCCCTTAGTTGCTCGACACTACTGGGTTACTATCGAGTGCCGAGGGTGATACCTCATGAGCACTTCTGATGATAACCTTGTAGGTTAGATATTCGGATGTGGTCAGCGAGGGTGATTCCTCCTACACCACCCCCAATAACGACATCGTCGTGCAACTGCTCAAGTGTGGACCTCGAGGGTGATGCCTCTTTAGTTCACCTTGATGTTTACATCAGGTGAGAATCCAACGAGGGTGATGCCTCGGATTACTTCTTGATATGGCAGCCACACGGATGCCTTTACATTACTTTTGATACTGCTTATTCTGGATAAAGACGGGTCAGCCCTGAGGGATACCCGCGCGATCTTAATTGTGAGAGATGTGGAGTCGGGTGGACCTGGATGGTGCCCGAGAGTTGAACACAAGGCGTGGCTGGGCATTCTTAGCCCTTGCCACAAGTCCTCGAGACAGGGCGACGGGGTCACATCTTTCGTGAGTCTCTGCTCGTTACCGCACTGCCAACACACTAACGATTTGGATATTTGATTCGAGGGGCCTCTGGCCTGATAGCACTAACCATCACGTGGGCATAGTATGGGCATTCTGCGTCATATACTTCAGCCGGAGCTTAATTGACGTCAGCAAGGAGCGGCACACGCTGGGTTGGACTGGGAACGCAACCGCGTTTGTATTAAGGGGTTGCTAGGTTTGCTCACCAGCGGTGCACGTAACGCGCAGGAGTGCCCAGGGCGATGGCCCAAGACCCCTGGGCGCATAGGTTAGTCCGGCGTGCTGACCTCTCTGTTAAGTATTCGGTCGGGTTGCGGCATGTCGTTTGGCCGAGGCCGCTCATGACCCAGGAGAGTGTGTCCGGCCGGAGTTAAGCGAGCGTGGTGGGTAAGTTGGTGCACCCCTGCAGGGAAGAAACAATCTATCGATAGCCTGTCCTACAGTAACGTACACTCGGAGTTGTATCCCGATCGGTACAACTAGAACTGGTGACTTGAGATGATATTGGATAGTATGGCTCTGGGATTGCTTTCTCGCAGGGAGTCGAGGAAGGATCTCTGGGCGAGGTTGATGACATTACTACTAGTTTACATTATGTTAATCTGCACTCTTCTAATACTGCAAGACCGATGAAGATGATTGAAGATGCTAGTCTTCGATAGGATTAGGCCTTCCTCTTTATTCTGGCATTTCTGCAGCCCAGTCCACATATACAGCCTTCCTTTGAAAATGTTGCATATGTAGTGTAGATCCTTGCTTGCTGAGTACTTCGGATGAGTACTCACGTTTTCTTTACTTTGTTTTTCTCCCCATATCCAATTGTCGCCACCAAATGACAGAGCCCCTGAGATAGCTGCCCCTGTCGACGACTACGGCTACTACTACTACCCTCCCGGCGAGTACTACTACGAGGAGCCGGCCGACGACCAGGAGTAGGTTCGGAGGGTCCTAGGCAGGAGGCCTACGCCTTTCGATCGTAGTATTTTATTTTGCCCTGCCTTTCTAAAGGCCTATCTGTTCCTCTGTAATATCTGTACCCAGATATCTTATGCTTTCGCCGACACTTGCATGCCATCGAGCTATGTATTCGAACCCTCGAGGCCCTAGCTTGTAATATAAAGCTTGTATAACTTTATTATGTTTTAGAGTTGTGTTGTGATATCTTCAAGTGAGCCCTTAGGCTTGATCATGTGCATTTGCGTGTATGGTTAGTGCACGATTAAGCCGGGGTCGTCATTGGTTGGTATCAGAGCCGACTGCCTGTAGGGTCCCCCTTTCCAACTCCTTGGCCGAAGTTGAGTCTCGAAACCAAAAACTGTTTTACTAACTTGGCTGTGTGGCTTATGGGCCCACGTCGCCAACTGGGTGGTATTAGGATCTTTTATTTCTCGTCTTTACTCTGGGACTCTGATCTCTCTTATATTCGGGTTTATTAAATTAATTAACGCCGACACTTAGGATCTCGTAAATTCCGTCCACCCGGAGAGCTGGATATCTGTGCGATTTCCCTGTCATTGACCTGATTAGTCTGATAATCATTTTCCTTTCCATTGTTTTGTTTAACCTTTCTCTTTGAAATCTTTTATACTTCTCATCATCAAATGACAATCCTGAATTTCATTATTTTAGATGGATCGTCTGTTTCCACCACGTCCTACGACGCAGCTTGTGCTTCGTACTTGGGCTCGTGATGCCCCTAGTTTTCCAGCTGTCCTGATCGCCCTCCTGACCAGACTGGGTTACCGCTGGTACCCCGAGTACATGGTCTATGAGGTTTACCGCGAGTTCAACCAGGAGCAGTACTATGCTGATGTTGGCATCTATGATCAGCAAGATGACTCAGACACTGAGCTGTACATTTTCCACGGTATCGGCGTGACGATTGAGATGCAGTCCATGATGCTGCCTACTCTGTTGTAGCACGTCTCTGAGGAGAGCACAGCGCTAGCTTGGATGCTTCTGAGTTTCGATACATTCTGTATGCCCCTGCTGGAGATGCTACTGGATACTACACAGCTATCTGTGCCCCGTACGAACCTCGTCGCTATGATCCGCGAGTTCTGATTCAGTGTACTCAGGCTCTGGATCGAACTATTCGGGCTCTTGCCGTTGAGTTGTTTGCCACTCGAACATGACTCTACGATGCTATGACGCAGTTGCTACCAGCTATTCGTGCAGGGATACATCCGGAGCACATCCTTTACCCGCGCAGGACCGAGATGCCACCAGGGATCGATTGGCCTACTGTGGGAGGTCACACACCTGCACGTGGACCTCTTCTTTCAGTTTGAGACCGGGTTCTGCATCAGAATGCACATGGAGCGCAGGATCCTTCTGCGACGAACATCCGTCGTCCGCACTTGCAGCTACCCCGTTTCAGTGGTTTTCTCCGACATTGATGTAGCCTTTGATATGTCTCCTTGTGTACTTCCTTACCGCGTGCCTGCGTGCCACCTAGCATGTCTAGCTTTTGAATTTGCGTCGTTATGCTGCCCGAATGTAACCGACTCTGTATGGATCTGTATGTCTTAAATGACTACTATTAAGCATCTGTTGTACTACTTTAATTCCATCATGTTACATCATGCTTGTTGCTAAACACTCACAATAGCCTCTGCTAAACTACCCCTGTTGAATTTAGCAGGATGGGTGACAACAATCCACCACCGCCGCCGCCACCTGACTATATGGCCGCTATGATGCAACAATTTGAACTCAACCGTCAGTTCATGATGGGGATTATGGATCAATTCCCCCGTCCCAATGCCAACCATCAGCCAGCTTCAATCACGCTGCCAGAGTTTGTGCGCCTCAACCCCTCGGTATTTCGCAACACAGTTAGTCCGCTGGATGCCGATGACTGGCTGCGTGACATCTTCTATGAGATGGAGTCAGCTGATGTTCCCCCTGTCAGCTATGTCACATTCGTGACATACTTTCTGAAGGGACCCGCAGCACAATGGTGGGCCACTCACAGACAGACCCTACCTCCTGGGACTATTGTCACTTGGGTGGAATTCAAGGCTGCTTTTCATGCCCGGTACATTCCTCAAGGGGTCATAGATCGGAAGAAGGCCGAGTTCCGCAGCCTCGTTCAAGGCAACAAGACTGTGGAGGTCTATCAGCGAGAGTTCCTTGACCTGTCTCGCTATGCTGAAGAAGACATCCCTACTGATGCTCGTAGGAAGAAGAAGTTCCGTGAAGGGCTGCACCATGACATTCAGCTAGCCCTTCTCGTCCAAGACTTTCTTGACTTCGCCACCTTGGTGAACAAGGCCATCATGGTCAAGGCTGGTCTAAAGAAGCACACGGAAGCGACCAGACGCACCCGTGAAGCGGGCTCATCTTCGGGCTCGTCTTCGCAGAAGCGCCGCATATGGATTCCACATAGCATGTACCGTCCAGCAGCTCCAGTGTACAGGCCTGCTTATGCTGCACCTCGTCTGCCTCCTCCACCACCGAGGCAGCCACTTCGAGCTGCACCACCTCGAGCTCCTGCACCATGTCCAGATAGTGGACTCTGCTTCAAGTGTGGCCAGCCAGGTCACCTTGCCAGAGACTGTTCTCAGAATCAGAATCAGCTAGTGCCTCTTCCTGCTGGCCGTGGTAATGGCCGTGGAATTCCTCAGCAGTGTAACAACAATGTCAGACCTTCTTATGGTCATGGACAGAACTATCATGTCAACATGGCTAAAGCTCAGGATCAACCTGAAACCGTGATGGGTACACTTCTTGTTAATTCAGTACCAGCATCTGTTTTATTTGATTCAGGAGCATCGCATTCATTCATGTCAAATAAATTCGCACTCATGCATGAAGTTAGATGTGATACACTACCACATAAATTACGAGTGAACACTCCCGCGGGTCATTGACACACTTCGTTGTTCAGTCCCGATGTCGTAAATAATATTGAAAGATTGGAATTCCGAGCGTCTCCCATTATTCTCAACTCTTCCGAAGTTGATCTTATTCTGGGAATGGATTGGTTGAAGGCCTACTATGCCTCAATCAATTATGCCACTAAAGTTGTACACCTCCTGCATCCATCAGGTGAGATAGTGAATTACCATGCTCACCTCACTCAGAACGCCGAGGCTCAGATTTATGCCTTGAATGTGTTGAACGCTTCTCCGCTTGAGGGAATCGAAAATGTTCCAGTTGTCTGTGAATTCCAGGATGTTTTTCCAGAAGAACTTCCAGGAATACCCCCTGCTAGAGCCTACGAGTTCGTCATCGACTTGAAGCCTGGCACCACTCCTATTGCGAAGCGTCCTTACAAGATGCCTCTGCATCACCTTCTCGAGCTTAAGGAAGAAATCGACAAGTCACTTAAGAAGGGCTTCATTCGCCCTAGTTCCTCTGCCTGGGGAGCACCTTCTCTCTTCGTCAAGAAGAAAGATGGTACAAATAGGTTGGTCCAAGATTACCGTCCTATCAACCAGGCAACCATTCAGAATAAATATCCGCTTCCTCGGATCAATGATTTATATGATCAACTAGCTGGATCTTCGGTGTTCTCTAAACTTGACTTGAGGTTGGGTTATCACCAGATCTGCGTCCGTGAAGAGGATATTCTGAAGACCGCCTTCGTTACTCGTTATGGCTCCTATGAATACACCGTCATGTCATTTGGCCTAACGAATGCTCTAGCTACTTTTTCCCGTCTGATGAATTATATCTTCATGGATTACCTCGACAAGTTCGTCGTGGTATATCTGGATGATAGTCTGGTATATTCGAAGAATAAGGAAGAACATGCCGAACAACTTCGCCTTGTTCTGGAGAGGCTTCGAGAGCACAAGTTGTATGCCAAGTACTCCAAATGCGAATTCTGGCTTTCTGAAGTGACCTACCTTGGACATGTGATTTCCAAGGACGGTATTGCCATTAACCCGGAGCGTGTTCAGGCTATTCTTGACTGGACTCCTCTGAAGATAGCCAAGCAAGTGAGAAGTTTTCTCGGTCTAGCAAGTTATTGCCGTCGATTTGTCGAGAACTTTTCCAAGATAGCCAAGTCCCTGACTAATCTGCTGCACAAAGGCGTTAAGTTTGAGTGGACAGACAATTGTCAGGAGAGTTTCCAGACCCTCAAGAACAAGCTTACTTCTGCTCTAGTGCTTGCTCCTCTGGATTCTCGCAAGGACTTTGTGATATATTGCGATGCCTCTCGTCAAGGATTAGGCTGTGTCCTAATGCAAGAACAGAAGGTAATTGCATATGCCTCGCGACAATTGCGTCCGCATGAAGAAAACTATCCAGTGCATGGTCTCGAACTCGCTGCTGTCATCTATGCTTTGAAGCAGTGGCGACACTACCTCCTTGGTAATCGGTGTGAGATTTACACCGATCATCAGAGTCTGAAGTACTTGTTCACCCAACCGGATCTTAATCTTCATCAACAGCGATGGTTGGAAACAATCACGGACTATGACTGTGGTATTTCTTATATCCCTGGCAAGGCTAATGTAATGGCTGATGCCTTGAGCCGCAAGTCCTATTGCAACAACCTCATGGTTAAGCAAGCTCAACCCCATCTTTATGAAGAACTGCGCAAGTTGAACATCTGTATCATTCCGTAGGGTTCTCTTAATAACCTTGTGGTATAGCTAGATCTTGAGAAAGCTGTAATGATTAAGCAAGCCAAAGATGCTGAAGTAGATCTGATAAAAAAAGAACTTCACCTTGATAAGTACAGGGATTTCTTGATTGCTGAAGATGGAAACTTATATTTCAGAGACCGCATTGTAGTACCTCGTTTCGAGCTTATGACTAACAAGGTCATGAAGGAGGCTCATGATATGCCGCTGTCTATCCATCCGGGTAGCACCAAGATGTATCGCAATCTTCGTCAAAGGTACTGGTGGTCTAGAATGAAGTAGGACATTGCTCGATATGTTGCTGAATGTGATGTTTGCCGTCGCGTGAAAGCAGAACATCAGAAGCCTGCTGGAATTCTTCAACCACTTCCTATTCCTTTGTGGAAGTGGGATAAAGTGCAAATGGACTTCATTACTGGCCTTCCCAAGTCTCATAAGGGTCACAATGCTATTCTTGTCATCGTCGACCAACTTTCCAAGGTTGCACATTTTCTGCCTGTCAAGGAGACTATCACTGCTAGCCAATTAGCAGAATTGTATATCTCTAGAATTGTTTCACTCCACGGTATTCCGAAGGAGATCAGTTCAGACCGTGGCGGTCTTTTCACGTCCAAGTTCTGGGAAAGTTTCCAAGAAGCTATGGGAACTCACATTACCTGGAGTTCTACTTATCATCCCCAATCCCAAGGCCAAGTTGAGCGAGTTAATCAAGTGCTTGAAGATATGCTTCAGGCTTGTGTTATATCGTTCGGTAAGAAGTGGGAAGAATCTCTCCCGTTTGCCGAATTCTCTTATAATAACAGTTATCAAGCCAGCTTGAAAATGGCCCCCTTCGAAGTGCTTTATGGACGTAAGTGTCGAACCCCTCTGAATTGGTCAGAAACTGGGGATTGACCTCTCGTGGGACCGGACATTATTCAACACGCCGAGGAACAAGTCCGAATTGTCCGAGAAAATCTCAAGGCGGCTCAGGACCGCCAGAAGAGCAACTATGATCGCAAACAATGGGGTTTGATCTATCAACCCGGTGATCAAGCTTATCTTCGTGTCACTCCTATGAAGGGCACCCGTCGTTTCGGAATCAAGGGCAAGCTAGCTCCACGCTACATCGGCCCCTTTTGCATCATTGCCAGACGTGGACAGGTGGCATATAAATTGGAGTTGCCACCGCAATTCTCTCATATCCACGATGTCTTCCATGTGTCGCAACTTCGTAAATGCTTCAAGGAATCTCCGCACCGAGCAGTGGATCATGAAATGCTCGAATTGCAAGATGATCTTTCTTACAAGGAGCATCCCATTCGCATCCTCGACGAAGCTGAACGTCGAACTCGTCAGAAGACGACCAAGTTCCTGAAAGTGCAGTGGTCGAATCACACTGAAGATGAAGCCACTTGGGAACGCGAGGATCATCTTCGGGAAGAATATCCCGACCTCTTTCCTTCTACCTCCTAAATTCTCGGGACGAGAATTTCTTTTAGAAGAGGAGAATCTGTAACACCCCCATGTAATAGCCACTGTGATCATCAACTAATAATGCCAAGTCACTCCATTTGCAGTGCCTAGTCATAGTGGTTAATCAAAACAATTCAAATTCTATTCTGGAGATCAACTCAAATTCAAAAGTGAAATATGAAGTTGCTCAAAACTTGTGGGAAAAATGTTCATTAAATAGCAAATAATCCAGAGGCAACTCTAAAATTAAAATCAACATTTGCAAAATAAGTTGAGTGACTCAAACAGTAAGAAACAGCACCAAAATAGCAAAGATTAATCCAATTTATTTAATATAAACTTTATATGAAAACCAACTCTTCAAACTATTTTCTAACAGTGGTAAATAATGCACTACAATTAACTTGGCAAGTCTCATATTTTGCAAAAGTTAATTGGAATAAAAGGAATAAAGAAAACAGAAAAGAAAATGCAAAAGGAAATAAAAAAATCCTAGCAGCTACTGTGAGCTGGGCCTAAGTGCACAGTGGCACGGCCTAGCCCACGTCATCTCCCTCCTCCCCGTGTCGGCCGCGCCATGGCCGCGCGCGCGCGCGCGCCAGCCGAACGGCGACATGGCGTCGGCCTCGACGCCCATCGACGCGCTAGGAGGATAAGGCCGAGGCCAGTGCCTCCCCCCTAGTCCCCTTGCCATTCTCCCCTTCTCCCTGCTCGCTCCATCGCCTCGCCTCCTCCTCCTCAGATCCAACGCCCAAGCGCCGTCGCCGTCGCGTTTCCGTCGTTGCCGTGGCCACCGCCATCGCCTCGAACCACCGTGATGCCATAGAGGTTTGCCGTCGTCTACCTCGTCGACTGGTGGCCCCAGCTGGAGCGAGGAGGCCCTGCAGCGGCCGCTCGACCCCGCCTCTTCTTCTCGGTCTTCGACGCTCGCCATCGTCACCGTCCACCGCTACTGCTCCTAAACTCACACGGGTCTTACTTGACCGCACGGTGAGCCTCCCCCTTCCATCCTTTCCCTCCTCGCGCTTTGTTTCTGCCGTGGCTAGCTCGTCCGCGTGCCGAGCTCTGCCGTCCGCCATTGTCACCGTTGCGCTTGCATCCGAGCTCCTCTGCTCGAGTCAGTAGCTCCGATGAGTTCCTGGAGCGCCGTAGGCCCCGCCTAGTCGTTTTGTTTGCCCGCAATCACCTCCCAACATCGAACCCGCGTTTGCCCAATCTCCGGCGTCTGCTCCACCGCACGCCACCGCCGTCTCCGGCCGATTCCGGCCAAACTAATGCCACAGAACGATGCGCGGGCGAGAGCCCGTTCGAATGAGCTAAGCCGCGCGCCGAACGGGCCTCTGTAGAGCATTTCCGAGCAGCTCCGGCGAACTTCCGCTGTGGATTTGGCCACCGGCGCTGCTCCGGCGCCGGCCGCCGATGTGGCAAGGTGGGCCCCGCCCCTGGGTCGCTGACCAGTGGGTCCGGGGGCCCCGTTGACTGAGTTGACCCAGTCAACATGCTGACTGGGCAACTCCAGTCACTGACATGTGGGCCCCCTCTGTTATTCAGTTTAATTAAAACATTTTATAATTAAAAATTAAGTAGTTAAACTAATTACCCACTGACATATGGGGCCCACACCCCTAATTAACCCTGTTAGTTAATTTAATCCACTATTAAGCTAACAGAGGCTGACATGTGGGTCCCACCGGACCCACATGTCAGGTTTGACCCTGGTCAGCGGGTCTGTTGACGGCTGACATCATCCTCTAGTCATGCTGACATCATAATTCATTAGATAATTCTGTTAAAATAAATAATTCTAGAAAATATTTAAATCTTTGAAAATTCACAATAAAATAAATCGTAGCTCAGATCGAAAAACTTTGTACATGAAAGTTGCTCAAAACGATAAGACGAATCTGATCGTGTCGTCTGTTTCTGTGTCGGGACCCCCTACGTAGGAGAACCTGTAACTTTTAGCCCGATTCTGGTATATGAATAGTGCATATACCCCGGATAATAAATCCAACTTAAATCCTAAAATAACTATAATGACTTAGACAAATCTTTAGGCAACCCTGCACTGCATCCTAGGCATAGCATGCTCTGTGTTGCATTATTGTTGTGTATTTATTTGTTTCCTCCCCCTCTTCTCTCTCGGTAGACCCCGACGTTGACGTAGCTCCCGAGACCGACGCAGCTCCGGAGGTCGACTATGCTCCTGCCGATCAGACCCTTGCCGCCGAGCTTCCAGGCAAGCACCCCCCTTTTGAGCATTTCGATATCGCCCACTCTCTTCTCTCTTATGCTTGCATTAGAAGTTACTGCTGCTATTGTTATCCTATTTCTGCTGCATAGCCTGTTTATTGTAACCTACTATTGTTACATGCCTGCTTATCCTAAACTGTTTAGTATAGTTTGGGTAGAGACCCAGCAGTGACCCCACTATATCCCGACCGCCCACTGGATTAATAGAAGACCCGAGCAACGGGATCGAAGACCAGGCCCCGGCACCGCACATCACTTTCCCCTTAGTTGCTCGACACTACTTGGTTACTATCGAGTGCTGAGGGTGATACCTCGTCAGCACTTCTGATGATAACCTTGTAGGTTAGATATTCGGACATGGTCAGCGAGGGTGATTCCTCCTACACCACCCCCGATAACGACATCGTCGTGCAACTGCTCAAGTGTGGACCTCGAGGGTGATGCCTCTTTAGTTCACCTTGATGTTTACGTTAGGTGGGAATCCAACGAGGGAGATGCCTTGGATTCCTTCTTGATATGGCAGCCACACGGATGGCTTTACATTACTGTTGATACTGCTTATTCTGGATAAAGACGGGTCGACCCTGAGGGGTACCCGCGCGAGCTTAATTGCGAGAGATGTGGAGTCAGGTGGACCTGGATGGTGCCCGAGAGTTGAACACGAGGCGTGGCCGGGCATTCTTAGCCCTTGCCGCAAGTCCTCGAGACGGGGCGACGGGGTCACATCTTTCGTGAGTCTCTGCTCGTTACCGCATTGCCAACACACTAACGGTTTGGATATTTGATCCGAGGGGCCTCTGGCCTGATAGCACTAACCATCACGTGGGCATAGTATGGGCGTTCTGCATCGTATACTTCAGTCGGAGCTTAATTGACGTCAGCAAGGAGCGGCACACGCTAGGTTGGATTGGGAACGCAACCACGCTTGTATTAAGGGGTTGCTAGGTCTGCTCACCGACGGTGCACGTAACGCGCAGGAGTCCCCGGGGCGATGGCCCAAGACCCCTAGGCGCATAGGTTAGTCCGGCGTGCTGACCTCTCTGTTAAGTATTCGGTCGGGTTGCGGCGTGTCGTTTGGCCGAGGCTGGGCATGACCCAGGAAAGTGTGTTCGGCCGGAGTTAAGCGAGCGTGGTGGGTAAGTTGGTGCACCCCTGTAGGGAAGAAACAATCTATCGGTAGCCTGTCCTACGATAACGGACACTTGGAGTTATATCCCGATTGGTACAACTAGAACTGGTGACTTGAGATGATATTGGATAGTATGGCTCTGGGATTGTTTTCTCGCAGGGAGTCGAGGAAGGATCTCTGGGCGAGGTTGATGACATTACTACTAGTTTACATTATGTTAATCTGCACTCTTCTAATGCTGCAAGACCAATGAAGATGATTGAAGATGCTAGTCTTCGATAGGACTAGGTCTTCCTCTCTATTCTGGTATTTCTGCAGCCCAGTCCACATATACAGTCTTCCTTTGAAAATGTTGCATATGTAGTGTAGATCCTTGCTTGCTGAGTACTTCGGATGAGTACTCACGTTTGCTTTACTTTCTTTTTCTCCCCATATCCAATTGTCGCCGCCAGATGACAGAGCCCCTGAGATAGCTGCCCCTGTCGGCGACTACGGCTACTACTACTACCCTCCCGGCGAGTACTACTACGAGGAGCTGACCGACGACCAGGAGTAGGTTCGGAGGGTCCTAGGCAGGAGGCCTACGCCTTTCGATCGTAGTATTTTATTTTTCCCCGCCTTTCTAAAGGCATATCTGTTTCTCCGTAATATCTGTACCCAGATATCTGATGCTTCCGCTGACACTTGCATGCCATCGAGCTATGTATTCGAGCTCTCGAGGCCCTGGCTTGTAATATAAAGCTTGTATGACTTTATTATGTTTTAGAGTTGTGTTGTGATATCTTCAAGTGAGCCCTTAGGCTTGATCATGTGCATTTGCGTGTATGGTTAGTGCACGATTAAGCCGGGGTCGTCACAGATACACGGTAGCTAGTTCATCACAATCCTTGAAGGAGTTGAGGCCTTGAATCCACTAGGGGATCTTCCCTCAAGAGGGGTCTGGAATCCACTTGGGGATCTTCTCCTAGATGGAGGTCTTGACCTCCAATGGAGTAGGGGTACAAGTGGATGAGCAAAGCTCTATCTCCAAGATGTGCTATCACAATGCTAACCCTAGAAAGGAGGAGGAGGATGCCTATATATAGTGCTAGTCCATGAGGTAGGAGGGGAAAGGAGGGATACATGGGCCTTCGGCCAGTTCATTGTGCGCCGACAGGTGCCGAATGTCCGGGCTGGGGGCCAGATGTCCGGCGGCTCGCGTCGTGCCAGATGTATAGGCTGGCTGGGGCTGACTTCGGTTGCTTGCTGGACAGTAGCAATAGTAAAGTAGCAGTTTTGAAGTGATCGTAACAGCAGCAACGGCGAAAGTAACTTAGCAAAGATCAATATATGAAAAGCTCGTAGGCATTGGATCAGCGATGGATAATTGTGTTGGATAATATTCATCATGTAGCATTTATAACCTAGAGCGACACAGAACTAGCTCTAATTCATCAATGTAATGTAGGCATGTATTCCATATATAGTCATACGTGCTTATGGAAAAGAACTTGCATCACATCTTTTGTCCTACCCTTCCGTGGCAGCGGGGTCCATAAGGAAACTAAGGGATATTAAGGCCTCCTTTTAATAGAGAACCGGAACAAAGCATTAGAACTTAGTGAATACTTGAACTCCTCAAACTATGGTAATCACCGGGAAGAATCCCAATTATTGTCACCTTGGGGTATGCGGATCATAACTCGTAATAGGTGCATATAACTTGCAAGAAAGGATAAAGAACACACATATATTCATGAAAACATAATAGATTCATATCTGAAATCATGGCACTCGGGCCCTAGTGACAAGCATTAAGCATAGCAAAGTCATAGCAACATCAATCTCAGAACATAGTGGATACTAGGGATCAAGCCCTAACAAAACTAACTCGATTACATCATAAATCTCATCCAACCCATCACCGTCCAGCAAGGCTACGAAGGAATTACTCATTCCCGGCGGTGAGCATCATGAAATTGGCGGTGAAGGAAGGTTGATCATGACGACGGCGATGATTCCAACCTCCAGAGCCCCGAGCGGACTCCAGATCAGCCCTCCCGATGAAGAACAGGAGGTGGCGGCGGCTCCGTATCATAAAAGGCGATGAATCCTTCTCTCTAAATTTTTTTCTTGGCGAATAGGTATATATGGAGTTGGAGTTAGGGTTGCCGGAGGTCCACGGGGCCCACAAGCCTGGAGGGCGTGCCTTGGGGGGTAGGCGCGCCCCCTAAGCTTGTGGCTCCTGGGTGGCCCCCCTCTAGTATCTTTTTCTGCCAGTATTTTTTATATATTTCAAAAATATTCTCTGTAAATTTTCAGGTCAATCCGAGAACTTTGATTTCTGCACAAAAATTAACACCATGGCAATTCTGCTGAAAATAGTGTCAGTCCGGGTTAGTTTCATTCAAATCATGCAAATTAGAGTCCAAAACAAGAGCAAAAGTGTTTGGAAAAGTAGATACAATGGAGACGTATCAACTTCCCCAAGCTTAACTTATTGCTTGTCCTCAAGCAATTCAGTTGACAAACTGAAAGTGACAAAGAAAACTTTTATAAACTCTATTTGATCTTGTTGTTGTAAATATGACTAACCATGTTTAAGTTTTCAACAAAGATTATAAACTAATCATATTCATGATAACATTTAGGTCTCACATTTACTCATATCAATGACATAACCAACTAGCGAGCGATAATAAGATGTCTCGGATGACAACACTTTTTCAGAACAATCATGATATAATATGATATAATGGTATCTCGCTAGCCCTTTCTGAGACAGCAAAACATAAATGCAGAGCACCTCTAAAGTTCAAGCACTTACTAGACATTGTAGTAAAAGAGATCCAGTCACACTCACACTCAATATCAACTAAACACAAAGCATATAAATAGTTCTCTCCAGCTAGCGCTTTAATAAGAAGATGATGACTCAACAATAAAACTAAATGCATAGACCCTTCGCAGAGGGAAGAAGGGATTGGCAGAGGTGCCAAAGCTCGAAGCTTTTAAAACAGAGATGAGTATAATTTTGGGAGGTATGCTTTCATTGTCAATGTAGCAACCAAGAGTTTTCACTCTCTTCCATGCTAGACACATTATAGGCGGTTCCCAAACAGAAAGGTAAAGTTTTACTCCCCTTCACCAAAAAACACAAGCCATAGCTAGCCGAATCCTCGGGTGCCCTCCATGCCAACAACAATCCGGGGAGTTTTGTCTCATTATTATATTTTGATTTTGATTTTGATCATAGGATTGGGCATCCCAATTACCAGCCACTTTCTCGTGAATGACAAACGACTAAAAACTCACCGTGAGAATAACCCACCTAGCATGGAAGATACTGGTCGCCCCCTGTCACTTCATGAGCGATTCGGACATACAAAACAGATTATTATTTGAAGATTTAGAGTTTGGCACATGCAAATTTACTTGGAACGGCAGGTAAATACCGCATATAGGTAGGTATGGTGGACTCATATGGAATAACTTTGGGTTTTAAGAGAGTGGATGCACAAGCAGTATTCCCGCTTAGTACAAGTGAAGGCAAGCAAAATAGATTGAGGAGCGACCAACCAAAGAGCGACAACGGTCATAAACATGCATTGAGGTTAATCAACATTGAGTACAAGCAAGAGTAGGATATAAAACACCATGAACATAAATGTCGTGGAGGCTTTGTTGGTTTTGATTCAACTACATGCGTGAACATGTGCCAAGTCAAGCCACTTGAATCATTCAGAGGAGGATACCATCCTATCATACTACATCATAACCATTTTAAAATGCATGTCGACACACAAGACAAACCATTATCTACTCCTAGATATTTAAGCATGGCATGAGTAACTATGATCTCTAATTGTCATTGCAAACATATTTCATTCATATTAGGCTGAATCAAGAATGATGAGCTAAACATATTGACAAAAACAAAACAGGCCGAGTTCATACAGCTTTTCTCCATCTCAACCAATTCATCAAATTTCGTCATTATTGCCTTTCACTTGCACGGCCGAATGATGTGCATAATAATAAGAGTGCACGTGCAGTGGACTAAGCTGGAATTTGCAAACATTTATTCAAAGGAGAAGACAAGGTAATATGGGCTCTTTGTTAGATCAACAATAATGCATATGAGAGCCACTCAACATTTTCATCATGGTCTTCTCCTTACGACAACCCAAAGAAAAGACAACAAAATAATTTCAGAGAAACACACTAAAATATTTTTTGGAGTTTTTGTTTTTCTGAAGAAAGCAAAATGAAAGAAGAACAAAAATGAGAAAAACTATATACACGGGAAAGCTCCCAATAACCAAAAGAAGAACGAGAATTTTTTTCAGGTTTTCTTTTAATACTACTACTAATTTAAACTGGAAAGAAAAACCGAAAAGAAGCAAGAAATATTTTTGGATTTTATCAAAGTTTTTCAAACACACAAGAAGAAAGCAAAATAAAACTACCATGGATTATACAATGAAAAAGGATGAACACTGACAAGTGGAATGAATGTGTGATGCATGAATGTAATGTCGGTGAGAAATACGTACTCCCCCAAGATTAGGCTTTTGGCCTAAGTTGGTCTATGGCAACGGCTCGAAGTAGCCTTGCCGTGGATACTGCGGAGGATCCTGGGGGTTCCACTGGTTGGAGAGCTCTTGTGGCTCCCACTGATAAACAGACTCCTGGTATGGCTCGGGTACTGGTGCGGGCTTAGGTACTGGTGGTTGTATCAGACCCCAGTGTGCGTAGATGTCCTCGGGCATAATAGTGTACCTGCCTGAATAAAGATCGAACAAAGAAGGTGCAGGCAAAGTAATAATCTCACGAGTCCCCTGGCTAAATACTAAGTTGTAACGCAATCGCCTATGCTTATCATTATCAATAAAATGATGTGCCACCATACTAGCATAGTCCAAATATTTAGTAGGTATAGCAGCATCTCCTTCTCCTCATCATGTCTAATAGGAATCTCAAAATGTGCAGCGAGGCGAGAGGCGTAGATGCCACCGAAAATAAAACCCTTTGAATGGTTTGTGTGTAACTGTCGAGCAACCATGGCGCTCAAACTAAAAGTTCTATCAGCATATAAAGCATGGCGCAAAATAGCAAGGTCAGAAGCACTGAGCGATCCACTCTCCCAACGACCAATCAAACATCTCCTGGCAAATAATGCATAGTAACGTAAAACAGGAAAATGTAGACTAGCCACTCTCGATTCTGACACTCCTCTCTCCTCACCCATAGTAGTTTCAAAAATAAAATCCTCCATGTCCCTAGGACGTGGATCACGGTCACTGCCCTCATAAGGTATTTTGCAAACATTGCAAAAATCATACAGTGTCATTTCCTTAGGCACATCACAAAGATTAAATTCTACCATGGGTGGTTCCTTCCTCGGATAAAAGTGAAAACTTTGCACGAAGGTATTAGTGAGTAGGAGATATTGATCACACTTATCTTCAAGGAGAGAAGTTATGCTGACATTATTCGCCAAATAATAGAAATCCTCATAAATTCCCGCTTCCTTCAAGAATGTGTTATTTGGCCACTCGCATGGTCGAACCTCCGCTGCACGTGGAAGATGGTACTTGGGCTTCTCCTTTAGAGTTTCCTCCGAATTCTGGCTTGATGAGCCCCTTAACCACCTCTTCATGGTTTTCCTTTTCTTTGAAGATTTCTGAAATTTTTAGTAGCTCAAAATAAAAGTGAACAAAACTCAACAAAATCGATAGCAACTACTCCTACAAGTGTCTAAAGGCCATATCATGCACCAAAACTAGTTTGAACCATATAAATTTGACATGCAAGCTCAAGAACATGGCCACCAACAGTAGCTAAATGTGCAAATAATAAACCACTAGAACAAAAACTAATTGGACCAATGGAGGAGTCACATACCGATGAACAATCCCCCAAAATAGTTTCGGAAACGGAGTTCCGAGCAAGGAGATCGAAAATGGCAGCAATATGAGCAAGAACACGGGTTTGAGCAAGAAAGTGATTTTTTCTGGAGAAAGAAGAAGAGCATGGGTGGTAGCAATAAGTGAGGGGGGATACGTGGGCCCCACAAGCTTGCTGGGTGCGCCCTGCGAGCTTGTGGCTCACAGGTGCACCCTCTGGGGTGTGTTCAGTGCCACTACTTTTTATATATTGCAGAAAAATCATATTAAATTTTCAGGACATTTGGAGAACTTTTATTTTCTGGTCATTTTTTTATTGCACTGAAAATTCAGAAAACAGTATAATTAGGGTATTTCTACTTTATTAATTATAAATAACAGAAAGTAAAAAGTGGGTACAGAAAGTTGTATTTACTGAATTCATCGACCACATGCCCGTCAAAAGGAATCCATTAATAAGATTGATCAAGTCTTATTAACAAACTTCTTCCGAATGACATGAAACTAGAGAATAATCGTATAACACTAGGTTACCTCAACAGGGATATGCATGTCCCCAACAATAAGAATTTATTATTTCTTTTTGACAGTGGAAATAGGGAATTCAAAACCTCCAATAGTAATTGTTGAAATTTTTCCAATAGAATTGATACTATTCACTTAAGGTTGTTTCTTCGAAAAGTGCACCGTATGCTCATTACCATTAACATGAAAATTGGCATTGCCTTTGTTGCAATCAATAACAGCCCCTGTAGTATTAAAAAAAGGTCTACCAAAGATGATCGACATACTATTGTCCTCGGGTATATCAAGAATAACAAAGTTTATTAAAATAGTAACATTTGCAACTACGACAAGCACATCCTCACAAATACCGATGGGTATAGTAGTTGATTTATCAGCCATTTGCAAAGAAATTTCAGTGGGTGTCAACTTATTCAAATCAAGTCTTCTGTATAAAGAGAATGGCATAACACTAACACCGGCTCCCAAATCACATAAGGCAGTCTTAACATACTTTCTTTTAATGGAGCATGGTATAGTTGGTACTCCTGGATCTCCTAGTTTCTTTGGTATTCCACCCTTAAATGTATAATTTGCAAGCATGGTGGAAATTTTAGCTTCCGTTATCTTTCTTTTATGTGTAACAATATCTTTCATATACTTAGCATAAGGAGACATTTTCAGAATATCAGTCAAACAAAGGCGCAAAAAGACAGGTCTAAGCATTTCAACAAAGCGCTCAAATTCTTCTTCATCTTTATTCTTTGAAGCTTTAGGAAGAAAGGGAATGGGTTTTTGAACCATGGTTCTCTTTCTTTACCATGTTTCCTAGCAATGAAGTATCTTTTGTCATATCTTTTATTCTTAGGTTGTGGGTTATCAAGATCAACAGCAGGTTCTATTTCCACATAATTATCATTACTAGGTTGAGCATCTACATGAACATCATTATTATCATTGTTACTAGGTTCATGTTCATCACCAAATTGTGTTTCAGCATCAGAAATAGAAATATCATTTGGATTCTCAGGTGTGTCTACAGTAGGTTCACTAGAAGCATGCAAAGTCCTATCATCTTTCTTTTTATTTTTAGATGGACTAGGTGCATCAGTATTAATTCTTTGAGAGTCTTGTTCAATTCTTTTACGATGGCCTTCAGGATACAAGGGTTCCTGAGTTATTCTACCACCCCTAGTCATAACTCTAACAACATGATCATTCATCTTATTGTTCACCTCTTTAAGCAAATCATTTTGTGCTTTGAGAACTTGTTCTACTTGGGTTTTTATCATAGATGCATGTTTACTCACACCCCTAACATCATTAACAGTTCTGAACATAAAGTCACTCAACCTTTCAATCATATAAGCATTTCGTTTCAATTGTCTACTAACATATGCATTAAAGTTTTCTTGTTTAACAGTAAAGTTATCCAATTCATCCAAGCATTGACTAGCAGATTTAGCATAAGGAACATCAACTTCATCAAATCTATAGAGAGAATTTACCTCTACTACCTGTGTCAAGGTATGGAGACCATGTATTTCTTTAATAGGTGGTAAATCCTTAACATCTTCAGCTTTAATACCTTTTTCTTTCATAGATTTCTTTGCCTCTTGCATATCTTCAGAACTGAGGAATATAATACCTCTCTTCTTCAGAGTTGGCTTGGGTGGTGGTTTAAGAAGAGTCCAATCATTATCATTCCTTAATATATTATTCAATAGTTCTTCAGCCTGGTCAACAGTTCGTTCCCTGAAAATACAACCAACACAACTATCTAGGTAGTCCCTAGAAGCATCGGTTAGTCCATTATAAAAGATATCAAGTATTTCATTTTTCTTGAGAGGATGATTAGGCAAAGCATTAAGTAATTGGAGAAGCCTCCCCCAAGCTTGAGGGAGATTCTCCTTTTCAATTTGCACAAAGTTAAATATTTCCTGTAAAGCAGCTTTTTTCTTATGAGCAGGGAAATATTTTTCAGAGAAGTAATATATCATATCATGGGGACTACGCACACAACCAGGAGCAAGAGAATTAAACCATATCTTAGTATCACCCTTTAATGAGAAAGGAAACAACTTAAGAATATAGTAGTAGCGAATTTTTTCCTCATGAGCAAATAGGGTGGCTATATCATACAGTTTAGTAAGATGTGCCACAATAGTTTCAGTTTCATAACCATGGAAAGGATCAGATTCAACCAAAGTAATTAACTGAGGATCGACAGATAATTCATAATCCTTATCAGTAACAAAGATAGGTGCAGTAGCAAACTTAGGATCATATTTCATTCTAGCATTCAAAGATTTTTCTTTCAACTTGACTAGTAATTTCTTAAGATCATCTCTATCCTTACAAGTAAGAAAGTCTCTAGCTACTTCTCCATCCATAACATAACCCTCAGGTATATCAGGCAATTCATATCTAGGAGAGCTAGGTCTAACAGGAGGTGGCGATGGCTCTGTATCGAAAAATGTGATGAATCCTTCTCTTTGATTTTTTTTTCTTGGTGAATACGTATATATGGAGTTGGAGTTAGGGTTGCCGGAGGTCTAGGGGGGCCACAAGCCTGGAGGGTGCGCCCTGGGGGGTAGGCACGCCCCCTGAGCTTGTGCCTCCTGGGTGGCCCCCCTCTGGTATCTTTTTTTGCCAGTATTTTGTATATATTCCAAAAACATTCTCCGTAAATTTTCAGGTCAACCCGAGAACTTTGATTTCTGCACAAAAATAACACCATGGCAATTCTGGTGAAAACATCGTCAGTCCGGGTTAGTTTCATTCAAATCATGCAAATTAGAGTCCAAAACAAGAGCAAAAGTGTTTGGAAAAGTAGATACGATGGAGACGTATCAGTATACATGCAAAAATAGCAAACGCAAAAGACACTCGGAAATACAATGTTTAGCACACACAAGGTGTCCATCAAATAAGCATGAGTTCATTCGATAATAGTGTTCGTGACAAGGCACATGATGCTTAGACAAATGATATAGAATGATATGTAAAGCATGCATGGGAGCAAAGTCATTTGTGGCATGCACAAAGGTGTTGTGTATGTGATTAATGCGACCATTGTGCAAAATGATGTCATAATGGGATGGTGTATCAAAAGCATGAACATGGTAATTGGTGCGCAATGTGATCATGTTATCATGCAATTGATGGTGGACAATGTGATCATTATGTATGAATATGCCATCAAGGAAGATCACAACAAATTTGCTAAGAAAGTGCGCAATCTCATATATCATGGATGACATAGAAATACAAGAGGCAACAAGGCAATCATAATGTGAGTCAATCCGTGCATAAGGTGCAAAGTTGTTATGGGTAGTGTTGTACCATGGCTCGATGTCGTGGCATACGTGGTGGTCCAGTGGTGCTTCCAAAGTAGGTGCATCCACTAAGTCCGAGCACTCCTCAACTTGAAGGTCCATAGGGTCCATCTCCAATGTCGGTTCTCCATCCAATAGATGCATCATGTATACAAGAAGAAGGAAACAACAATGAAAGAATGACCCATCCAATGTGCGTATGTGAGGATGGCTCAAAGGGAAGGAGTTCACCTTTAGGAGTTTCTCAAAAATGTTGGTCTCGCGCATCGTGTACGCCGTCACATACCCAATATGTGTCATGATGGAACCACCTAATGGATCCCTCAAAGTGAAGGAACATGACAAACAGTCGGAAAAACAAATGAGGTTAGAGTAAATGCAACACCTATCATTCGTGTGGTGAAATACCCAACAAGTGTTTTCATCATTCTTATCACAAGAAAGGACAAGGGTGTAGTTCATGGTATGTAGGCATAAGATGCTAGCACAACCGAATATATTAAGCTCAGTCAAACAAGCATGCATCACAAGTAAGATGTCTACGTCTCCAAGATCAATAAGCATAGCATGGTTGCACTCACTACACATGAAGATGAGACAGGAAACTAATGGAGACAAGTGACAATGATCAAGATAAATCATGTGAGAGGCATGAACATATATGCTATCAACCCAATGAAACGAGCAAGAATGGATCATCGGTAATGCAACCAAGCAAGTAATCATATGAATCAAGTCATGCAAGCTAGTAGTGCGAAGATGCAACATACTAGAGGTAATCATGGTCATCACGTCATGTGTGCAAAAAGTGGCCATATATAATGCACATGACATATCACAGGCATGAAAGCAAGATAGGAGCAAAGAAGAATCATTGTATTGGCAAGAAGTCCTATGGAAATAGCAATGGAACGGCATGACTCTCCCAACACAAGAAGCAACAATAGAATGTAGCATGTATGTAACATGGTAATAGCAACAAGTATCTCCACCAAGCATGCAAATACACATAGGAGTTGTATAATGATGGTGAATCATGGGTAAATACAAGCAAGGGTCACAATTGCATGGCAAAGGCATGAAAATAGGCATAACATGCAAAGTGAACACGATATAATGGGCATAAAGGGACACATGGTATAAAGCCCATATCCATGTGAGAACCAAGTAAAAGTAATGCGCGAAGGCCATGCGCGAAAGGAACGGTGTGAAAGATAATCCACGGTATCCCAAATCATCGTTGCTCTTAAGAGCTTGTTTCGTCAACTCATGGGATTGTGAGGTTGACGAGTATTCATGAGTACCTACACAAAACAAAGGCAAAGGGAAAATTGTGTGTGCGTGGTATATGTACAGATCCATTATGATGCGCACATGCATGTGTTGGTTAGCACAAAATATCCAATGCTCAAATAAATGAGATGCATGATATAGAAACATGCCATCCATCATGATAGGTTTGTTGTTATGTATAGCATAATGGAGACTCGAATTGTGGAATGCATCACGTGAAACATCTAGAGCATTGTTATGAATGGTATGCATATGGTGCACACAATCGATGCAATCATCCGAGCTAAAGCCCATCTCATGGCATGGAGTTTGGAATGCATCACCATATTCATTTGTAGCAATTTTATTCATGTGGTGATGCACACAAAGTATGGAATCATGCGATGTAGAATAATTTTCATGGCATGGCATATGGGATGAATTGCATTTTTTTTGCAAAGGTAGCATAGCAATATCATCGCAAGTGAAACAAAATCAAATAACCATGATCTCGTCATCTATGCCATAAGTGCAAATGGGATTTTATTGGGATATGCATAGTTACTATGTTGAGATTGTAATGATGTAATATGAAAGATCTCACTCATAGCATATGACAAGTTTAATGGATTGTCAAACATGACGTGACCAAACAAATTTTCACATGATATGCTATGGAGCATAGCATCACAACTAGGCAATTCGACATGCTCATCATCATAGTCATCATAAATAGGTGGCACATCTAAGCATGTAGAATACAAAGTATGTGGTTAATTCATAAGGTGCTCAACATCATGCAAGCAATCGATGTCAAGATAGTCCACTAGGGGGACAAGCGAAGTACCATCACCTATGTTACCTTTAGAGATCCGCTCTTGTGTTGTAGGTGAGGTGGCAAAAATTGATGCTTGGTCAATAGCTTCATCAACTTGATGGTACCATGTGAGGGGTGCATCATTGTCCATCATGGCCATCGTGTTGCCCATTGGAGGTATGGACTCATCGAGGATCGGCGCTTCATCTTGTAGGAGATCTAGTACCAAAGTAGAAAACACACTCGTAGTAGAGGTTAAGTCATTAGAAATCATAGTGGCCTCACAAGCCCTCTCAACTACCTCACTCACTAAGTGTTGTGGCTCACTCACTCCCACTAGGATGTTCTCACTCATATGGTTGGTGGAGTCACTCAAACAACTCTCAACCTCACATAGGATGTGTGCCATGCTCTCATGTGTGGGGCTAGTGGTTGTCACACTCATCCTCTCATGGGAAATGCACTCAATGTCACATACGGTGGAGCCACTCATATCACTCGTGTGGTGGTGGCTCTCCTCACATGGGAATTGGGGCATCTCATCACATGTGGGTGCCGGTGAGATGTAGGTGAAAATGTCTCCATGCTCAACTCCTATCGCCGCCTTGGTTGAAGGGTGATAACTTACAAGTATAGGGGATCACAACAGTTTTCGAGGGTAGAGTATTCAACCCAAATTTATAGATTCGACACAAGGGGAGCCAAAGAATTTTTGCAAGTATTAGCAGTTGAGTTGTCAATTCAACCACACCTGGAGATTAAATATCTGCAGCAAAGTGATCAGTAGCACAGTAATATGATGGTTTTTATAAGCAACTAGCGAGCAATAATAAAATATCTCAAATAACAACACTTTGTTAAAACACCATGATATAATATGACAACAGTGGTATCTCGCTAGCCCTTTCTGAGACCGCAAAACATAAATGCAGAGCACCTCCAAAGTTCAAGCAGCGACTAAACATTGTAATTCATGGTAGAAAAGATCCAGTCATGATGCATCCAACATTAACTATACACAATGCATGAGGATGACAATAGTGCTCTCAGGTCTGGTGCTTGTTTGACAAGGTGATGACTCGACATAAAATTAAATAGATAGTCCCTTCACAGAGGGAAGCAGGGATTTGCAGAGGTGCCAGAGCTAAGAGTTTAAAACAGTGATAAATATAATTTTGGGAGGTACACCCTTCCTGTCAATGTTACGACCAAGAATTATCAATATCTTCCATGCTAAACAAATTAGCAGCGGTTCCCAGGCGGTAAAAGTAAAGGTTTACTCCCCCTCCACCAACAAACACACTCCACGGCGAGCCGAATCCACGGGTACCGTCCATGCCAACAACATTCCTGGAGGAGTTTTGTTTAATTATTTGCAATTTTTGATTTTGGGACTAGGCATCCCTATTACTGCCCCTCTCGTGCAAGGATGAGTGAATAAACACTCACCATGAGAATAACCTACTTAGCATGGAACATACTGACTGCCCCCTGTCACTCAATGAGCGGTCCAGGCACACAAAACAGATGTTCATTTGAAATTTTAGAGGTGGCACATGCAAATTTACTTGGAACGGCAAGGTAATACCGCATATAGGTAGATATGGTGGACTCATCTGGAACAACTTGGGTTTAAGGATTTTGATGCACAAGCAGTATTCCCGCTTAGTACAGGCGTAGGCTAGAAAATAGGTTGAGAAGCGGTCAGCTAGAGTGCGAAAACGGTCATGAACATGCGTTATGCATAATCAACATTGAATACTGATGACCCACAAGTATAGGGGATCTATCGTAGTCCTTTCGATAAGTAAGAGTGTCGAACCCAATGAGGAGCAGAAGGAAATGACAAGCGGTTTTCAGCAACGTATTCTCTACAAGCACTGAAATTATCGGTAACATATAGTTTTGAGATAAGATAATTCATAATGGGTAACAAGTGACAAGTGTAGCAAAGGTGCAGCAAGGTAGCCCAATCCTTTTTATAGCAAAGGATAAGCCTAGACAAACTCTTATATAAAGCAAAGCGCTCCTGAGGACACATGGGAATTACTGTCTAGTTAGTTTTCATCATGCTCATATGATTCGTGTTCGTTACTTTGATAATTTGATATGTGGGTGGACCGGTGCTTGGGTGTTATCCTTACTTGGACAAGCCACCCACTTATGATTAACCCCTCTCGCAAGCATCCGCAACTACGAAAGAAGAATTAAGATAAATCTAACCATAGCATGAAACATATGGATCCAAATCAGCCCCTTACGAAGCAACGCATAAACTAGGGTTTAAGCTTTTGTCACTATAGCAACCCATCATCTACTTATTACTTCCCAATGCCCTCCCCTAGGCCCAAATCATGGTGAAGTGTCATGTAGTCGACATTCACATAACACCACTAGAGGAAAGACAACATACATCTCATCAAAATATCGAACGAATACCAAATTCACATGATTACTTATAACAAGACTTCTCCCATGTCCTCAGGAACAAATGTAACAACTCACAAAGCATATTCATGTTCATAATCAAAGGAGTACAAATTATCATTAAGGATCTTAACATATGATGTTCCACCGAACAAACCAACTAGCATCAACTACAAGGAGTAATCAACACTACTAGCAACCCACAGGTACCAATCTGAGGTTTTGAGACAAAGATCGGATACAAAAGATGAACTAGGGTTTGAGAGGAGATGGTGCTGGTGAAGATGTTGATGGATATTGACCCCCTCTCAATGAGAGGATCATTGGTGATGACGATGGCTTCGATTTTCCCCTCCCGGAGGGAAGTTTCCCCGACAGAACAGCTCTGCCAGAGCCCTAGATTGGTTCTGCCCAAGTTCCGCCTCGAGACGGCGGCGCTTCATCCCGAAAGCTTCCTTTTGATTTTTTCCAGGTCAAAAGCCACCATATAGCAGAAGATGGACACCGGGGACCTGTCAGGGGGGCCACAAGCCCTAGGGGCGCGCCCCCAGGCTTGTGGCCACCTGGTGGGTCCCCCTCTGGTATTTCTTTGCCCAATATTTTTTATATATTCCAAAATAATTCTCCATAAATTTTCAGGACTTTTGGAGTTGTGCAGAATAGGTCTCTCAGATTTGCTCCTTTCTAGTCTAGAATTGCAGCTGCCGGCATTCTCCCTCTCCATGTAAATCTTGTAAAATAAGAGAGAACAGGCATAAGTATTGTACCATAAAGTGAAATAACAGTCCATAATGCAATAAATATCTATACCAATATAAAAAGACCCAAAGGAGCAGATCCAACAAATCTGGACCATTCATTCGCATTAATCCAATAGATCGTATTAACTTAATGGTGAGCGATTAAACACGTTTAGCGCTAATCAATCCTTCCTTATCTTCAGTAATCCCCTTCCTTACGTACATACCCTTTCATAGGAAAGGAAACTGAAACCAGGGAACCGCCACCCACGTCGCATCGAGCCACTGCTCGCCGCCCCCGTCGCCTCGACCTACCGTAGCTTCATCGACGCCGCCACCATCGCCTCCACCCGCCACAACTTGAATGACGCCGCCCCTCACATCTCTGTGCCATCCCCACCTGTCGCCTCGCCTGGCCCTGCTCACCGGGGACGCTGCCTAGACCGCCTGGCCGGCCGTTGTGGGGACGCCGCCTACACCGCCTGGCCTTGGCCGTGGCCGTCAGGGATGCCGCGTAGGATGCCTGGCCTCGGCCGTCACCGTCGAGACGTCAGGGGGTACGCCGCCATCCAACAGTGTAAGCGCCGCCATCAGGGGAAGACATGTCGCCGTCCGTTAGTGCACGCGCCGCCGTCAAACACGCAGCCGGTGGGCCAGAGGTCTTTCATATCTGCTGCTTTCTTTCTTTCACCTTATTTTTTCAGTGATGTGCTGCATTTGATACATTGATTCACGATATCTCATAACTGAAAAGTCTGAAATGCAGACTTGTATCCACTTGATAAAACTGAACCCAATCAAGCTTGTTAACAGGGTTAAAAGAACTCTTTGATCGCTTAAAAATACCCAAATCAGGCAGAGGCAGTTATACTCAGATAAAAAAAATCATGTGATGTATTGGTTAATGGATGATTCAACGTACACCTTTGGGCAAGATAACCAACACACAAAACAATGGTACATTCCTAAACTCCGGAACTTTACTGCATTGGTTAATGGATGATGTATTCATGATTTCTGTGATTTGTTTCCTCTTTTTTGCCATGTATAGCAAGTATAGCTGCAAGCTCCAGAAGTACTGACCATCACCCTGCAGAAATCAATGTTCCATGCAAAAAACAAAGTGGGCAGGGGTGGTATGCCCGTCTGTCCCAAGAGAAGAAGGCGGAACACCTACAGAAGCAATGGTTACCCAACTATAAAAGAAAGCTACAGCAAAAAGTGTCATTGTTGATGTACCTTAGTCCCCTGCCCATCATGTTTCCATAGGTAATATCTCCTATCTACTATATTCATGCGTCTGCGCTGATATAAATTGTAATCATGATTTATAATATCTCTGACTGATTTGCTTGTCTTTAAGTTGCAACTTGTACGACTGCAAGCTCCGTATATGTTGATCATCAACCTGGAGAACATGGGGTGGGACACAAAAAACAAAATGGGCAGGGGTGGTTTGCAAGACTATCTGAAGATAAAAAAGAAGAATACCGAAAGAAGCGGAGGATGTCCCGAGAAGAAGGAAAAAACTACAGCTCTCGATGTGGAGGTTTCGCCTGGTAATATTACTAAATAATTACTAGCTGTCATTTTGAAGAGCATGTCATCACAGTTGTTTATGTAGGCATAGATCACATCAAGTCAGCTCAATCCTACAATGTGGAGGATGACGATAATAATGATTGGTTGCACACTAATGTGAATTACCAGCAAGGTACGATGGATTTTCAAAATATATATGCCATGCAAGGACAAGAAGGATTTTTTTCCCACAAGTTACGTATCTAGTTACTCATCGTTCACTAATTTCATCTTTTATTATAATTTCATATCCTTTTGGAGTTCATACACATAATTGCCCTATACATGTATGTTGCCAGATGCATCTTGTTACAAGAAACGACGTCGTATGAGGGAACAATATGCAAACATGACATCGTATGAGAAAGAAGTTGTGTCGTGTCGGAATCATGCGTATAACATGGGACGATGGTATACCGGCCCATTGTCCAACCAATCTAACATTGTTGATGTCGCAGGTGGACCCAAAACACACTCATCAAGTACACCTTCCATTCCGGTACAATCATATGGACTATATAACTCTACTGGTATTTTTCAAGTTCCGATTGTACTCCATTTACTAGCAATTTTAGTGCAGTCCCGATTGTTTAGCCAAAACCATTTAAACCACTTTCATGATAACCGCTCTATATGTATCCTAGATGGCATCCAAAATGAGGGAGAGTCCAATTTAGCTGGAATTTTTTAGCCAATTCAACCTGGTGGTGCTGTAATGGAAGGTCTATTATTCATCATTGTTTTTGTTGTATTACATAATATGTCTTTGGTAGATCTAACATTATTGTGCTCCTAGAATTCTTCGACGACATGCAAGAGGACGAAATATTGTACGATGATGACAAAGAATGCAGTATATTTAGTGCAGAAGGTGTCTTCTACAAGAAATTTGAGTTACATTGCTGTTATTATCTTGCCCACAATGGCATGCATGCTTAGCCAAGTTTACATGGTATACATGCTTCAGTATTTTTTGTGACTATTATCATATCTTAGTTCTCAATTCTTCTATTTCATATATGTGTAGGGTCTAGCCCGTTGACAGAAGCATTTTCTATCAAGGGTCCATCTCCCACAGGTATAGATGCGCATCTTTGTTCCTGGAAACCAGCTCATACATTGTCCGGATTGAAGTAGAGTTCCGCTTTATCTTCCCCGTGAAGCACATTTTCAATTATATAAGGGGCGGTGAACGTCCACCACTCAACGTCAACAAGATGTATCAATTGGACTAGGCAAAAAGGTCTTGAATAAGTTAGAAGTTTCAAAGTTTAAAATTACAAGCCATTACATTCCTAGCCTTTTCTTTTGGTTCTTGAATTTTAAGATTTGCTTATTGATTTGTATGGTGATGATGAAATATCATATAAACCTTTATTTTGATTACTGATTTTTTTGCGCATGACTACATGTGCGTTGCACGTGCACGCTTACTAGTTGATATAAAAACATGATGCAAAATGGACGTATCAACTCCCCCAAGCTTAGACCTCGCTTGTCCTCAAGCGAAAGCCAAGATCGATAATCATGGCCACATGTTTAGAGATAGAGGTGTCGAAAAAAATAAAATACAAACATGAAGGCATCATGATCATCTTTTAGAACAGCAATATATTGTAATATAACTTCTCATGCTAAAGTGACAATTCGTTCACAAGGTAAAGTATGAATTCAAAACTTAATTGTAAACCAACAAACTATAATCTCAGTCATTGAAACAATTGCAATTTATCATAACATCGGAAAGAGTCAATATAAGAGCTTGTCTAGCAAATCCACATACTCAATCATCTTTTAGTCTCTCATAATTGCTAACACTCACGCGGTACTTATGAGATCAAAGCTTCAATTGCACACAGAGAAAGATAGGGGCTTATAGTTTCGCCTCCCAAATATTTACCTCAAGGGTAATGCCAACAATAATAACTCATGATCACCTACATCCGAGTGGATATATATATATCTAGATCTTTCCCCAACACATGATGTTTGCCAGAAGAAAAAGGCGAAATATAAGAAGTGGTGAAGATCACCTTGACTCTTGCATAAATGTAAGTACTAAAAAGTAAAAGATAGGCCCTTCGCAGAGGGAAGTAGAGGTTGTCATGCGCTTTTTTGTTGGATGCACAAAATCTTAGTGCAAAGGAACGCACTTTATATTGCCTCTTGTGATAAAGAACTTTATTATGCAGTCCGTCACTTTTATTTTTTTCCGTATCACAAGTTTGTATAAAGCTTATTTTCCTCACACTAATAAATCGTACATATTTAAGGAGCAATTTTTATTGCTTGCACCGATGACAACTTACTTGAGGGATCTTACTCAATCCATAGGCAGGTATGGTGGACTCTCATGGCAAAACTGGATCAAAGGTGTTTGGATGCACAAGTAGTATCTCTACTTGGTGCAGAAGATTTGGCTAGTATGAGGTGGAAGCAAGCGTCACATGTTAGAGGATCCATGACAATATAACTTCTATTCGGAAATAAGCAAACATAACTCATTATGTTGTCTTCCTTGTCCAACATCAACTTCTTAGCATATAATATTTTAATGAGTGCTCACAATCATAAAAGATGTCTAAGATAATATATTTATATGTGAACCTCTCTTTCTTTATTACTTCCTTTTAATTGCAGCAATGACAAAAACTATGTTTGTCAACTCACAACAAGTTTCAATCATCATACTTCTCATATGTGAAGTCATCACTATCCATAAGATCATTATATAATCTTTTTATTTTATTTTATTCTTTTTCTTTATTTCCTTTTCTCAAGATCATAGCAAGAAAACAAGGCCCTCAACTCAAAACTAATCTTTATTATGTAACTCACAGACTCGATTACATAGATAGATCACAAAGCAAAACTCAAAGGCTAGATCATACTAAAAACTTTATTCTATTAAACTAAGATAAAACCAAAAGGATCGAACTAAGAAAAAAAATGATAAAGGTAGAGATGTGATGGTGATACAATACCGGGGCACCTCCCCCAAGCTTGGCACAAGCCAAGGGGAGTGCCCATACCCGTGTATTAGGTCTCTTTCTTTGGAGGTAGTGGTGCAATATTCTTGGCGATAATACCCTTCAGGATGCGATTTTCTTCCTCGAGCCTATTGACTTGCTATTTGAGATCCATTATTTCCTTACGGAGTTTGCCTGTGATGGCTAGAGCTCCAATCACCCATGGATGCTTCATGGCTGCGGGGGAAAAAGCAACACTCTTTTTCATGTTTTCATAAGAGAGAAATCTAGCATTAGGAGGTATAAGCGAATCCGGTATTGCTAAGCT
Source organism: Thinopyrum obtusiflorum (assembly GCA_036873465.1). Taxonomy (NCBI): domain Eukaryota; kingdom Viridiplantae; phylum Streptophyta; class Magnoliopsida; order Poales; family Poaceae; genus Thinopyrum; species Thinopyrum obtusiflorum. The sequence continues at coordinate 96,447 of JAAAWM010012061.1, forward strand.
TTGGAGTTCCTCAAGCATGGCTCCAGGTTGAGGGCGAGAAGTAGCTTCTTGATCCTCCTCCATGGCATCCACCCTTTTCAGGTCAGCCTCCATCTCTTCCTTCGTTGACCACCCAAAGTGGTCAGCTTCACTGTATGCTCTTGGGCCAGGTGTCGGGCGAGAGACACGACTCTCCCCAACCGACTCTTGCGAAGACATCTTGCTCCAAATCTACTGCAAAATTAGCTAAACACAAGAACAGAGGGTTTTGTCGTGGTACGGTGGTCAAAATCTTCGGGAGAATAAATAATGATTTTTTACCGACCAAAAGGAGTATATGTTGGGAAACGTAGCATGCAATTTCAAAAAAAATCCTACGCTCACGCAAGATCTATCTAGGAGATGCATAGCAAAGAGAGGGGGAGAGTGTGTCTATGTACTCTCGTAGACCAAAAGTGGAAGCGTTTGACAACGCGGTTGATGTAGTCGAACTTCTTCTAGCTCCGACCGATCATGTACCGAACGTACGACACCTCCGAGTTCTGCACACGTTCAGCTCGATGACGTCCCTCGAACTCTTGATCCAGCAAAGTGTCGAGGAAGTAGATGAGTTCCGTCAGCACGACCGCGTGGTGACGGTGATGGTGAAGTAATCCGCGCAGGGCTTCGCCTAAGCACCGTGAGAATATGACCGAGGGTGTAATCTGTGGAGGGGGGCGCCGCACACGGCTAAGAGTTGATGTTGTTGTGTGTTCTAGGCGCCCCCTTCCCCACATATATATAGGTGGGAGGGGAGGAGAGGCAGCCAGGGGGCGCCCCAAGTAGGATCCGAATCCTAGTTGGGGTTTCCCAAGTGGTGCGCCCCTCCCTTCCTTATTTGCCGGAGGGGGAAGCAAAGAGAGGGGGACAGGGAAGGAAGGGGAATCCTATTCCCTCTATTTCCTTTCCCTTCCCCCTCTTTCCTTCTCCTTCTTGGCCAGCCCATATGGGGGGCGCACCAGCCCCTTGTGGCTGGTGCGTTTCCCCTCTTGGCCCATAAGGCCCATATCTTTTGCCGGGGGTGTCCGGAACCCCTTCCGGTGACCCGATATGTACCCGGTACCCTCCGGAACACTTCTGGTGTCCGAATACCATCGTCCTATATATCAATCTTTACCTCTCAACCATTTCAAGACTCCTCGTCATGTCCATGATCTCATCCGGGACTCTGAACAACATTCGGTCACCAAATCACATAACTCATATAATATTATATCGTCATCGAACGTTAGGTGTGCGGACCCTACGGGTTCGAGAACTATGTAGACATGACCGAGACACCTCTCCGGTCAATAACCAATAGCGGAACCTGGATGCTCATATTGGCTCCTACATATTCTACAAAGATCTTTATCAGTCAAACCGTTATGACAACATACGTTATTCCCTTTGTCCATCAGTATGTTACTTGCCCGAGATTCAATCGTCGGTATCTTCATACCTAGTTCAATCTCATTACCGGCAAGTCTCTTTACTCGTTCCATAATACATCGTCCTGTAGCTAACTCATTAGTCACTTTGCTTGCAAGGCTTCTTATGATGTGCATTACCGAGAGGGCCCAGAGATACCTCTCCGATACTCGGAGTGACAAATCCTAATCTCGATCTATGCCAACCCAACAGACACCTTCGGAGATACCTGTAGAGCATCTTTATAATCACTCAGTTACGTTGTGACGTTTGATAGCACACAAGGTATTCCTCCGGTATCCGGGAGTTGCATAATCTCATAGTCGAAGGAATATGTATTTGACATGAAGAAAGCAATAGCAATAAAACTGAACGATCATAATGCTAAGCTAACGAATGGGTCTTGTCCATCACATCATTCTCCTAATGATGTGATAATGTTATCAAATGACAACATATGTCCATGGTTAGGAAACCTTAACCATCTTTGATCAACGAGCTAGTCAAGTAGAGGCTCACTAGGGACACGGTGTTTTGTCTATGTATTCACACATGTATTTAGGTTTCCGATCAATACAATTCTAGCATGAATAATAAGCATTTATCATGAATAAGGAAATATAAAATAACAACTTTATTATTGCCTCTAGGGCATATTTCCTTCAGTCTCCCACTTGCACTAGAGTCAATAATCTAGTTCACATCGCCATGTGATTAACACCCACAGTTCACATCGTCATGTGACCAATACCCAAAGAGTTTACTAGAGTCAATAATCTAGTTCACATCGACATGTGATTAACACCCAAAGAGTACTAAGGTGTGATCATGTTTTGCTTGTGTGAGAAGTTTAGTCAACGGGTCTGCCACATTCAGATCTGTATGTATTTTGCAAATTTCTATGTCTACAATGCTCCGCAAGGAGCTACTCTAGCTGATTGCTCCCACTTTCAATATGTATCCAGATTAATACTCAGAGTCATCTGGATCGGTGTTAAAGCTTGCATCGACGTAACCCTTTACGACGAACTCTTTATCACCTCCATAACCCAGAAACATTTCATTAGTCCTCTTAGGTAACTAAGGATAATTTTGACCGATGTCCAGTGGTCCACTCCTGGATCACTCTTGTACCCTCTTTGCTAGATAAGTGGCAAGACACATATCAGGTGTGGTACACAGCATGGCATATCATATAGAACCTATGGCTGAGGCATAGGGAATGACTTTCATTCTCTCTCTGTCTTCTGCCGTGGTAGGGCTTTGAGTCTTACTCAACTTCACACCTTGCAACACAGGCAAGAACCCTTTCTTTGACTGATCCATTTTGAACTTCTTCAAAATCTTTCTCAAGGTATGTGCTTTGTGAAAGTCCTACTAAACATCTCGATCTATCCCTATAGATCTTGATGCTCAATACGTAAGTAGCATCATCGAGGTCTTTCATTGAAAAATTCTTATTCAAGTATCCTTTTATGCTATCCAGAAATTCTATATTATTTCCAATCAATAATATGTCATCCACATATAATATCAGAAATGCTATATTGCTCCCACTCACTTTCTTGTAAATACAGGCTTCACCGTAAGTCTGTATAAAATCATATGCTTTGATCACCTCATCAAAGCATATATTTCAACTCCGAGATGCTTGCACCAGTCCATAAATGGATCACTGGAGCTTGCACACTTTGTTAGAACCTTTAGGATCGACAAAACCTTCTGGTTGCATCATATACAATTCTTCTTTAAGAAATCCATTAAGGAATGCAGTTTTGACGTCCATTTGCCAGATTTCATAATCATAAAATGCGGCAATTGCTAACATGATTCGGACGGACTTAAGCATCGCTACGGGTGAGAAATCTCACCGTAGTCAACTCTTTGAACTTGTCAAAAACCTTTTGCGACAAGTCGATCTTTATAGACAGTAACATTACCATCAGCGTCAGTCTTCTTCTTGAAGATTGACTTATTTTCTATGGTTTGCTGATCATCGGGCAAATCCACCAAAGTCCACACTTTGTTCTCATACATGGATCCTATCTCAGATTTCATGGCCTCAAGCCATTTTTCAGAATCTGGGCTCATCATAGCTTCTTCATAGTTCGTAGGTTCACCATGGTCTAGTAACATGACTTCCAGAACAGGGTTACCGTACCACTCTGGTGCGGAACGTGCTCTGGTTGACCTACGAGGTTCGGTAGTAACTTGATCTGAAGTTTCATGATCATCATCATTAGCTTCCTCTCTAGTTGGTGTAGGCATCACGGGAACGGTTTTCTGTGATGAGATATTTTCCAATTCGAGAGAAGGTACAATTACCTCATCAAGTTCTACTTTCCTCCCACTCACTTCTTTCAAGAGAAACTACTTCTCTAGAAAGGTTCCATTCTTGGCAACAAAGATCTTGCCTTCGGACCTGTGGTAGAAGGTGTACCCAATTGTTTCCTTAGGGTATCCTATGAAGACGCACTTCTCTGATTTGGGTTCGAGCTTATCAGGCTGAAGCCTTTTGGCATAAGTGTCGCAACCCCAAACTTTAAGAAACGACAGCTTAGGTTTCTTGCCAAACCATAGTTCATACGGTGTCGTCTCAACGGATTTAGACGGTGCCCTATTTAACGTGAATGCAGCTGTCTCTAATGCATAACCCCAAAACGATAGTGGTAAATCGGTAAGAGACATCATAGAACGCACCATATCCAATAAAGTATGGTTACGATGTTCGGACACACCATTACGCTATGGTGTTCCAGGTGGCGTGAATTGTGAAACTATTCCACATTATTTTAGATGAAGGCCAAACTCGTAACTCAAATATTCGCCTCCGCGATCAGATCGTAGAAACTTTATTTTCTTGTTACGATGATTCTCCACTTCACTCTGAAATTCTTTAAACTTTTCAAATGTTTCAGACTTGTGTTTTATTAAGTAGATATACCCATATCTGCTCAAATCATCTGTGAAGGTCAGAAAATAACGATACCTGCCGCGTGCCTCAACACTTATCGGACCGCATACATCGGTATGTATTATTTCCAATAAGTCATTAGCTCGCTCCATTGTTCCGGACAACGGAGTTTTAGTCATCTTGCCCATGAGGCATGGTTCGCAAGTATCAAATGATTCATAATCAAGTGATTCCAAAAGCCCATCTGCATGGAGTTTCTTCATGCGCTTTACACCAATATGACCTAAACAGCAGTGCCACAAAAATGTTGCACTATCATTATCAACTTTGCATCTTTTGGCATCAATATTATGAATATGTGTATCACTACGATCGAGATTCAATAAACCATTTACATTGAGTGTATGACCACAGAAGGTTTTATTCATGTAAACAGAACAACAATTATTCTCTGACTTAAATGAATAACTGTACCACAATAAACATGATCCAATCATATTCATGCTCAACGCAAACACCAAATAACATTTATTTATTTAGGTCCAACACTAGTCCCGAAGGTAGAGGGAGTGTGCGATGGTGATCTTATCAACCTTGGAATCACTTCCAACACACATCGTCACCTCGTCATTAACTAGTCTCTGTTCATTTTGCAACTCCTGTTTCGAGTTACTAATCTTAGCACCTGAACCGGGATCAAATACCCAGGGGCTACTATGAACACTAGTAAAATACACATCAATAACATGTATATCAAATATACCTTTGTTCACTTTGCCATCCTTCTTATCCGCCAAGTATTTGGGGCAGTTCCGCTTCCAGTAACCATTTCCTTTGCAGTAGAAGCACTCAGTTTTAGGCTTGGGTCCAGCTTTGGGCCTCTTCATGGGAGCGACAACTTGCTTGCCATTCTTCTTGAAGTTCCCTTTCTTTCCCTCGCCCTTTTTCTTGAAACTAGTGGTCTTGTCAACCATCAACACTTGATGCTCTTTCTTGATTTCTACCTTCGCTGATTTCAGTATCGCGAAGAGCTCGGGAATCGTTTTCGTCATCCCTTGCATATTATAATTCATCACGAAGTTCTAGTAGCTTGGTGATAGTGACTAGAGAACTTTGTCAATCACTATCTTATCTGGAAGATTAACTCCCACTTGATTCAAGCGATTGTAGTACCCAGACATTCTGAGCACATGCTCACTGAGCTATTCTCCTCCATCTTGTAGGCAAAGTACTTGTCATCGGTCTCATACCTCTCGACACGGGCATGAGTCTGAAATGCCAATTTCAGCTCTCTGGAACATCTCATATGCTCCGCGGCGTTCAAAACATTTTTGAAGTCCCGGTTCTAAGCCTTAAAGCATGGCACACTAAACTATCAAGTAGTCATCATATCGAGCTTGCCAAACGTTCATAACATCTGCATCTGCTCCCGTAATAGGTCTATCACCTAGAGGTGCATCAAGGACATAATTCTTATGTGCAGCAATGAGGATAATCCTCAGATCACGGACGCAGTCCGCATCATTGCTACTATCAACTTTCAACTTTGTTTTCTCTAGGAACATATCAAAATAAAACACGGGAGCTATATCACGAGCTATCGATCTACAACATAGATTTGCAAATACTACCAGGACTAAGTTCATGATAAATTAAGTTTAATTAATCAAATTACTTAAGAACTCCCACTTAGATAGACATCCCTCAAGTCATCTAAGTGATACGTGATCCAAATCAACTAACCCATGTCTGATCATCACGTGAGATGGGGTAGTCATCAATGGTGAACATCTCTATGTTGATCATATCTACTATATGATTCACGTTCAACCTTTCGATCTCCAGTGTTCCGAGGCCATGTCTGTACATGCTAGGCTCGTCAAGTTTCACCTGAGTATTCCACATGTGCAAAACTGTCTTGCATCCGTTGTATGTGAACGTAGAGTCTATCACACCCGATCATCACGTGGTGTCTCAACACGACGAACTATCGCAACGGTGCATACTCAGGGAGAACACTTATACCTTGAAATTTAGTTAAGGGATCATCTTATAATGCTACCACCGTACTAAGCAATATAAGATGCATAAAAGATAAACATCACATGCAATCAAAATATGTGACATGATATGGCCATCATCCTCTCGTGCTTTTGATCTCCATCTCCAAAGCATCGTCATGATCTCCATCGTCACCAGCTCGACACCTTGATCTCCATCGTTGTGTCGTGGTCGTCTCGCCAACTATTGCTTCTACAACTATCGCTAATGCATAGTGATAAAGTAAAGCAATTACATGGCATTTGCATTTCATACAATAAAGCGACAACCATAAGGCTCCTGCCAGTTGCCGATAACTTTTACAAAACATGATCATCTCATACAACAACGTATATCACATCATGTCTTTACCATATCACATCACAACATGCCCTGCAAAAACAAGTTAGACGTCCTCTACTTTGTTGTTGCAAGTTTTACGTGGCTGCTACGGGCTTCTAGCAAGAACCGTTCTTACCTACGCATAAAAACCACAACAGTGATTTATCAAGTTTATTGTTTTAACCTTCAACAAGGACTGGCCGCAGTCAAATTTGATTCAACTAAAGTAGGAGAAACAGACACCCGCCAGCCACCTTTATGCAAAACTAGTTGCATGTCTGTCGGTGGAACCGGTCTCATAAACGTGGTCATGTAAGGTTGGTCTGGGCCGCTTCATCCAACAATACCACCAAATCAAAATAAGGCATTGGTGTTAAGCAGTATGACGATCACCACCCACAACTCTTTGTGTTCTACACGTGCAAATCATCTACGCATAGACCTGGCTCGGATGCCACTGTTCAGAAACGTAGCATGCAATTTCAAAAAATTCCTACGCTCACACAAGATCTATCTAGGAGATGCATAGCAATGAGAGGGGGAGAGTGTGTCTACGTACCCTCGTAGACCGAAAGTGGAAGTGTTTGACAACGCGGTTGATGTAGTCAAACTTCTTCTAGCTCCGACCGATCAAGTACCGAATGTACGGCACCTCCGAGTTCTGCACACGTTCAGCTCGATGACGTCCCTTGAACTCTTGATCCAGCAAAGTGTCGAGGAAGTAGATGAGTTCCGTCAGCACGACGGCGTGGTGACGGTGATGGTGAAGTGATCCGCGCAGGGCTTCGCCTAAGCACCGCGAGAATATGACCAAGGGTGTAATCTGTGGAGGGGGCGCCGCACACGGCTAACAGTTGATGTTGTGGGGGGGGGGGGGGGGGGGGGGGGGGGGGGGGGGGGGGGGGGGGGGGGGGGGGGGGGGGGGGGGGGGGGGGGGGGGGGGGGGGGGGGGGGGGGGGGGGGGGGGGGGGGGGGGGGGGGGGGGGGGGGGGGGGGGGGGGGGGGGGGGGGGGGGGGGGGGGGGGGGGGGGGGGGGGGGGGGGGGGGGGGGGGGGGGGGGGGGGGGGGGGGGGGGGGGGGGGGGGGGGGGGGGGGGGGGGGGGGGGGGGGGGGGGGGGGGGGGGGGGGGGGGGGGGGGGGGGGGGGGGGGGGGGGGGGGGGGGGGGGGGGGGGGGGGGGGGGGGGGGGGGGGGGGGGGGGGGGGGGGGGGGGGGGGGGGGGGGGGGGGGGGGGGGGGGGGGGGGGGGGGGGGGGGGGGGGGGGGGGGGGGGGGGGGGGGGGGGGGGGGGGGGGGGGGGGGGGGGGGGGGGGGGGGGGGGGGGGGGGGGGGGGGGGGGGGGGGGGGGGGGGGGGGGGGGGGGGGGGGGGGGGGGGGGGGGGGGGGGGGGGGGGGGGGGGGGGGGGGGGGGGGGGGGGGGGGGGGGGGGGGGGGGGGGGGGGGGGGGGGGGGGGGGGGGGGGGGGGGGGGGGGGGGGGGGGGGGGGGGGGGGGGGGGGGGGGGGGGGGGGGGGGGGGGGGGGGGGGGGGGGGGGGGGGGGGGGGGGGGGGGGGGGGGGGGGGGGGGGGGGGGGGGGGGGGGGGGGGGGGGGGGGGGGGGGGGGGGGGGGGGGGGGGGGGGGGGGGGGGGGGGGGGGGGGGGGGGGGGGGGGGGGGGGGGGGGGGGGGGGGGGGGGGGGGGGGGGGGGGGGGGGGGGGGGGGGGGGGGGGGGGGGGGGGGGGGGGGGGGGGGGGGGGGGGGGGGGGGGGGGGGGGGGGGGGGGGGGGGGGGGGGGGGGGGGGGGGGGGGGGGGGGGGGGGGGGGGGGGGGGGGGGGGGGGGGGGGGGGGGGGGGGGGGGGGGGGGGGGGGGGGGGGGGGGGGGGGGGGGGGGGGGGGGGGGGGGGGGGGGGGGGGGGGGGGGGGGGGGGGGGGGGGGGGGGGGGGGGGGGGGGGGGGGGGGGGGGGGGGGGGGGGGGGGGGGGGGGGGGGGGGGGGTGTCTATGTATTCACACATGTATTTAGGTTTCCGATCAATACAATTCTAGCATGAATAATAAACATTTATCATGAATAAGGAAATATAAAATAACAACTTTAGTATTGCCTCTAGGGCATATTTCCTTCAGTATACTACAAGAAAATGGAGTCCGGAGGACACACGAGGTGGCCACAGGCCTGGGAGGTGCGCCCTACCCATGGCTTGTCGCCTCCTCGTGCACTTTCCGTACTACTTCTTATTTTTCTAATATTTTAAATATTCCAAAACGGAGTAAAATTGCTTCTGGAAAAGTTTTGGAGTCGGTTTACTTACCGTATCACATACCTATTCCTTTTCGGAGGTCTGGGGCATTCTGAAAGATCTCCCTTATGTACTCCTCTGGTGTTATGGTATTAATAATATTGGTCTCAACATTTATGGGAGCACCTGAGATGTAATGTTTGATTCTCTGCCCATTTACCACCTTCGGGTTAGTGCCCTCGGCATTGTTGATCTTGATGGCACCGAAACGATAAACTTCCTCGATAATGTAAGGACCTTCCCATTTAGAGAGAAGCTTTCCTGCAAAAAATCTTAAACAAGAATTGTATAGCAAGACATGTCACCTACATTAAATTCACACTTTTGTATCCTCTTGTCATGCCATCTTTTGACTTTTTCTTTAAACAACTTGGCATTTTCATAGGCTTGGGTTCTCCATTCATCAAGTGAGTTAATGTCAAATAAAATCTTTTCACCGGCAAGTTTGAAATCATAGTTGAGCTCTTTAATTGCCCAATAAGCTTTATGTTCGAGTTCAAGAGGTAAGTGACACGCTTTTCCATATACGATTTTATACGGAGACATACCCATAGGGTTTTTATAAGCAGTTCTATAAGCCCATAATGCATCATCAAGTTTCTTAGACCAGTTCTTCTTGGATCTATTAACAGTCTTTTGCAAGATCAATTTTATTTATCTGTTACTTAATTCTACTTGACCACTACACTGAGGATGATAAGGGGATGCAATTCTATGGTTAACATCATATTTAGCAAGCAATTTACGGAAAGCGCCATGAATAAAGTGTGAACCACCATCAGTCATCAAATATCTAGGGACTCCAAACCTCGGGAAAATAACTTCTTTAGGCATTTTAATAGAAGTGTTATGATCGGCACTACTAGTTGGAATAGCTTCTACCCACTTAGTAACGAAATTGACAGCAACTAAAATATGAGTATACCCATTAGAGGAAGGAAAAGGTCCCATAAAATCAAATCCCCAAACATCAAATGGTTCAATAACAAGTGAATAATTCATAGGCATTTCCTGACATCTACTAATATTACCAATCCTCTGGCATTCATCACAAGACAAGAAAAAGTTACGAGCATCCTTGAAAAGAGTAGGCCAATAAAAACCAGATTGTAATACCGTGTGTGCAGTTCTATCACCAGCATGGTGTCCTCCGTAAGCCTCGGAGTGACACTTGCGTAGGATATGTTCCTGTTCATGCTCAGGTACACAACATCTAATAACACCATCTACTCCTTCCGTATAAAGATGTGGGTCATCCCAGAAGTAATGTCTTAAATCATAGAAAAACTTTTTCTTTTATTGGTATGTGAAACTAGGTGGTATAAATTTAGCAACGATATAATTAGCATAATCAGCATACCAAGCAGTACTACGAGAAGCATTTATGACCGCTAATTTTTCATCAGGAAAGCTATCATCAATAGGTAGTGGGTCATCAAGAACATTTTCTAACCTAGACAAGTTGTCTGCTACGGGGTTCTCAGCTCCTTTTCTATCAATAATATGCAAATCAAATTCGTGTAGCAAGAGAACCCACCTAATGAGTCTAGGTTTAGCATCTTTCTTTTCCATAAGGTATTTAATAGCACATGATTAGTGTGTACAGTAACTTTGGAATCAACAATATAAGATCTGAACTTATCATAAGCAAACACAACTGCTACAAATTCTTTTTCAGTAGTAGCATAATTTCTTTGGGCACTGTCTAGAGTTTTACTAGCATAATGGATAACATTTAATTTCTTACCAACATCATAATCACTAGCATCACACATAATTTCAAATGGTAGGTTCCAATCAGGCGGTTTAACAATAGGTGCAGAGATTAAGGCTTTCTTAAGTATTTCAAATGCTTCTACACAATCATCATTGAAAACAAATGGAACATCTTTTTGCAAAAGAGTAGTGAGAGACCTAGAAATTTTAGAGAAGTCTTTAATAAACCTCCTATAGAAACCAGCATGACCAAGGAAACTTCTTATACCTTTGATATCTTTAGGACATGGCATTTTTTCAATAGCATCAACTTTAGCTTTATCAACTTCAATACCTCTTTCGGAGATTTTATGCCCCAAGACAATACCTTCATTAACCATAAAGTGGCACTTCTCCCAATTCAAGACAAGATTAGTTTCTTCACATCTCTGCAAAACTCGATCAAGGTTGCTTAAGCAGTCATCAAAAGAAGTTTCGTAAATGGAGAAATCATCCATGAAAACCTCAACAATCTTTTCACAAAAGTCAGAGAATATAGCAGTCATACATCTTTGAATGGTAGCAGGTGCATTACATAAACCAAAAGGCATGCGTCTATAAGCAAAAGTAAAAAAAGGGCAAGTAAAAGTAGTCTTTTCTTGATCCTCTTGTGACACAGGTATTTGAGAGAAACCAGAATAACCATCTAGAAAGCAGAAGTGTTTATGTTTTGATAGCCTTTCTAGCATTTGATCAATAAAAGATAGAGGATAATGATGTTTCCTAGTAGCTTTATTTAATTTTCTGAAATCAATAACCATTCTATATCCTGTGACATTTCTTTGTGGAATCAACTCATTTTTATCATTAGGAACAACGGTAATACCTCCCTTCTTTGGGACACAGTGAACAGGACTTACCCATCTACTATCAGCAATAGGATAAATTATACCTGCTTCTAAAAGCTTTAGTATTTCATTTCTTACCACTTCTTTCATCTTCGGATTCAACCATCGCTGGTGATCAACAACAGGTTTAGCATCAGGTTCCATATTAATTTTGTGCTGACATAGAGTGGGACTAATGCCCTTAAGATCATCCAGAGTATATCCAATAGCTGCATGGTGCTTCTTCAGAGTTTTCAATAATTTCTCTTCTTCATGCTCTGAAAGGTTAGCACTAATAATAACATGATATATCTTTTTCTCATCAAGATAAGCATATTTTAAAGTATCAGGTAATTGTTTAAGCTCAAACACGGGATCACCCTTGGGTGGAGGAGGATCCCCAAGAATCTCAACAAGCAAGTTGTGTTCCAAAACAGGCATTTGGTTAAAGAATATTTCATCTAATTCCTTCCTTTCATTCATGAACATATCATTTTCGTGGTCTAGCAAATATTGTTCTAAAGGATCAGTGGGAGGCACGATAATAGAGGCAAGACCAATAATTTCATCTCTACTAGGCAGTTCTTTATCATGGGGTTTTCTACGAAATTTGGAGAAATTAAACTCATGAGACACATCCCCAAAACTTACAGTAATAGTTTCATTCTCACAATCTATTTTAGCATTAACAATGTTCAAGAAAGGTCTACCAAATATAATGGGACAAAAATCATCTTGTGGGGAACCAAGAACTAGAAAATCAATAGGGTATTTTATTTTCCCACACAAGATTTCAACATCTCTAACAATCCCAATTGGTGAAATAGTATCTCTATTGGCAAGCTTAATAGTAACATCAATTTCTTCTATCTCAGCAGGTGCAATATCATTCATAATTTCTTAATATAAGGTAAAAGGAATTGCACTCACACTAGCACCCACATCACATAAGCCATGATAACAATGATCTCCTATTTTAACAGAAACAACAGGCATGCCAACAATAGGTCTATGTTTATCTTTATTATCGGGTCTACCAATTCTAGCAGCTTCATCACAGAAGTAAATAACATGCCCATCAATATTATTGACCAACAGAACTTTAACCATAGCAATACTAGGTTCAACTTTAATTTGTTCAGGAGGTGTAGGTGTTCTAGTATAACTCTTACGAACCACGGCTGAAGCTTTAGCATGTTCCTTTATTCTAACAGGGAAAGGTGGTTTCTCAATATAAGCGGTAGAAACAACAGGATCAACATTATATGTAATAGTTTCCTCTTCAGCCTTAATAGGTTCTACTATTTTTACTTCAATGGGAGGATGATATTTAAACCACTTCTCCTTAGGGAGATCAACATGAGTAGCAAATGATTCACAGAAAGAAGCTACTATCTCAGAGTCAAGTGCATATTTAGTGCTAAATTCACGAAAAGCATCGGTATCCATAAAAGATTTAACACAATCAAACTTAAGGTTTATACCTGACTCCTTACCTTCGTTGAGTTCCCTTCTTTAGAGTTGCGTTTAATTCTTTCCAATAAATCCCATTTGAATTCAATAGTCTTCTTCATAAAAGAACCAGTACAAGAAGTATCGAGCATGGATTGATCATTACGAGAAAGCCGAGCATAAAAATTCTGAATAATAATTTCTCTTGAGAGCTCATGATTGGGGCATGAATATAACATTGACTTAAGCCTCCCCCAAGCTTGAGCGATACTTTCTCCTTCACGAGGCCAAAAATTATATATATAATTCCAATCATGATGAACTAGATGCATAGGATAAAACTTCTGATGAAATTCCAATTTCAATCGGTTGTAGTTCCATGATCCAATATCATCACATAGCCTATACCATGTCAATGCCTTATCCTTAAAAGATAAAGGGAAGACCTTCTTCTTGACTTCATCCTCGGGCAAACCTGCAAGCTTAAATAATCCACAAACTTCATCCACATAGATTAGATGCATATCAGGATGTAATGTTCCATCTCCTGCGTAAGGATTAGCTAGCAGTTTCTCTATCATACCCGAGGGAATTTCATAATTAATATTTTCAGTAGGTGCAGTAGGTTGAGGGGCAACACTTTGCTCTTCCGCTCGGGGTGAAGATACCCCAAACAAACCCCTCAAAGGATGATTTTCCGTAGTAACAAGTGACAGTAAATTTCAGCACACTATATAATTTTTTCCTTGCCAAATTCCACTCACCAAAGGCGCTTCACTCCCCCGCAATGGCGCCAAAAAATAGTCTTGATGACCGACAAGTATAGGGAATCTATCGTAGTCCTTTCGATAAGTAAGAGTGTCGAACAAAACGAGGAGCAGAAGGAAATGACAAGCGGTTTTCAGCAAGGTATTCTCTGCAAGCACTGAAATTATCGGTAACAGATAGTTTTGAGATAAGATAATTCATAACGGGTAACAAGTGACAAGTGTAGAAAATGTGCAGCAAGGTGGCCCAATCCTTTTTATAGCAAAGGACAAGCCTGGCGAACTCTTATATAAAGCAAAGCGCTCCCGAGGACACATGGGAATTACTGTCAAGTTAGTTTTCATCATGCTCATATGATTCGCGTTCGTTACTTTGATAATTTGATATGTGGGTGGACCGGTGCTTGGGTGCTGTCCTTACTTGGACAAGCCTCCCACTTATGATTAACCCCTCTCGCAAGCATCCGCAACTACGAAAGAAGAATTAAGATAAATCTAACCATAGCATGAAACATATGGATCCAAATCAGCCCCTTACGAAGCAACGCATAAACTAGGGTTTTAGCTTTTGTCACTCTAGCAACCCATCATCTACTTATTACTTCCCAATGCCTTCCCCTAGGCCCAAATCATGGTGAAGTGTCATGTAGTCGACGTTCACATAACACCACTAGAGGAAAGACAACATACATCTCATCAAAATATCGAACGAATACCAAATTCACATGATTACTTATAACAAGACTTCTCCCATGTCCTTAGGAACAAACATAACTACTCACAAAGCATATTCATGTTCATAATCAGAGGAGTAATAATTATCATTAAGGATCTGAACATATGATCTTCCACCGAATATACCAACTAGCATCAACTACAAGGAGTAATCAACACTACTAGCAACCCATAGGTACCAATCTGAGGTTTTGAGACAAAGATTGGATACAAGAGATGAACTAGGATTTGAGAGGAGATGGTGCTGGTGAAGATGTTGATGGAGATTGACCCCGTCTCGGTGAGAGGATCATTGGTGATGACAATGGCTTCGATTTCCCCCTCCCGGAGGGAAGTTTCCCTGGCAGAACAGCTCCGTCGGAGCCCTAGATTGGTTCTGCGCAAGTTCCGCCTCGAGACGGTGGCACTTCGTCCCGAAAGCTTCCTTCTGAATTTTTCCAGGTCAAAAGCCACCATATAGCAGAAGATGGACACCGGGGACCTGCCAGGGGGCCCACAAGCCCTAGGGCGCGCCCCCCAGGCTTGTGGCCACCTGGTGGGTCCCCCTCTGGTATTTCTTCACCCAATATTTTTTTTATTCCAAAATAATTCTCCGTAAATTTTGAGGACTTTTGGAGTTGTGCAGAATAGGTCTCTCAGATTTGCTTCTTTCCGGTCCAGAATTCCAGCTGCCGGCATTCTCCCTCTTCATGTAAATCTTGTAAAATAAGGGAGAAAAAGCATAAGTATTGTACCATACAGTGAAATAACAGTCCATAATGCAATAAATATTGATATAAAAACATGATGCAATATGGACGTATCAAATACTAGCATGAGTAGGATATGAACACCATGAACATAAATATCATAGAGGCTATGTTTGTTTTGATTCAACTACATGCATGAACATGTGCCAAGTCAATCCACTTGAAACATTCAGAGGAGGATACCATATCATCATACTACATCACAATCATTTTAATGCATGTTGACACCTAAGATAAATCATTATCCACTCCTAGCTCCTTAAGCATGGCATGAGCAACTATAATCTCAAATTGTCATTGCAAACATGTTTGATCATAATATGTTGAATCATGGATACTAGGTTAAACATATTTACAAACACAAAACAAGTTGAGTTCATACCTGCTTCTCTCTGCCATAGTCAATTCATCAAATATCGTCATTATTGCCTTCCACTTGCACGACCGAATGATATGAAAATAATAATAGTGCAAGAGTGTCATAGACTAAGCTGGAATCTGCAAACATTTAATTCAAAAGGAGAAGACAAGGTAATTTGGGCTCTTTGTTAGTTCAACAATAATATATATGAGGGCCACTCAACATTTTCATCGTGGTCTTCTCCTTGGTACGACTCAATAAAAAGAAAAGAATTTCAGAGAAACACACTGAAATATTGGAGTTTTTAGTTTTTCCTGAAGAAAGCAAATTAAAGAGAGGAAAAACAAAAACGAGAAAAACTATTTACACGGGAAAACACCCAACAATAAAAAGAAGAACATGGAAATCTTTTTGGGTTTTCTTTTAACATCACAACTAATTTAAACTAGAAAGAAAAAACAAAAAGAAACAAGAAATATTTTTGGATTTTCTCAAAGTTTTTCAAACACTCAAGAAGAAAGCGAGAAAATAAATCTAGCATGGATAATACAATGAAAAAGTGTGGACACCGACAACTGGAATGAAATGTGTGAACATGAATGTAATGTCGGTGGAAATGCGTACTCCCCCAAGCTTAGGCTTTTGGCCTAGCTTGGTAATCACCACCCGTAGTAGCCATCCGGATCCATGTGAAAGGGTTGTGGTAGCGTCACCTGAGCATCCCACTCCTGAGGCTCCTACTCTGCCGCTGCCTGGTTGTTCTGGTAAGTGATGAAGTCTTCTGGCATGACCTTGTATCCGCCCCTGGCAACAGAATCAAACAAAGCAGGTGCAAGCAACGGGATAATATCACGGGTTTCCACACAGAAAACCAAATTATACCGAATGTTATGAAATGAATCAGCGGCATCCATAAACTGGTGATACTCCATCGCCTGGTGATCTAGATAAACTCGTGACAAACGATAATCATGTTGGCATATCTGAACATTAAAGCGTCTCGCTAGGTGGGTGGCATAAATACCACCATAAATTTTGCCCTTAGTTCTGTTAAGGTGCAGACGACGTGCAATAATAGCCCCTAGGCTAAAGGTGTGATCATTGTATAATGCACAGCGTAAAATGGCGAGTCGGGGGCACTGAGTGCACCGACCTTCTCTCTAGCAGTTAAACACTTCGTGATGAATAAAACAAAGTAATGCACAGAAGGAAACTGCAGACTAACGGCGATAACACTCGACACGCCTCTCTCATCCCCCATAGTCAGAGTGTGATAAAAGTCCTCAAACTCTGCAGGTCTAGGCTCTCATAATTCCCCATCGGAGGGAATCAAACATATGTCACAAAAGTCAGTGAGTGATATCTGATGAGGTTCAGCATATAAGTTAAATCGCACCTCAGGAGGATTATTCCTACTAAGAAAACTAAAACTTTGCACAAAGGAATTTGTGAGGAGGTGGTGCTGATCACACACATCTGCGAGGAAGTCGGTCAGCCCGACATTCGCCACGAATTGGGCAAACTCTTGATGGAACCCGACCTCATCCATGAAGCCATTATGCGGCCATTCGCACGGCCGCACCTCCGCCATTCTTGGAATGTTGAGGTCATTGTCCGATGATTCCCCGATGACTCCGTTAGCATTCTTCTTGGAGGAAAACTTCCTAAAGATACTCATTTTATTCCAATAAATAAAATTCTAAAAGTTTTAGTCCACAAAAATTTTGTCAACAAAACTTCATAAGATTGATAGCAACTACTCATAGGGGTGCCTAGAGGCCATATCAAGCATTCAAACTACTTAGAACTCTAAGAATTCAACATGCAAGCCCATTTACAGCAGCACCGAGAGTAGCTAATTATTCCGAATATAAACCACTAAAGCGAAAACTAATTGGAGCAATGGAGGAGTCACAAACCAAGTAGAAATCCCACAAAACAGTTTTGGAAATGGAGCTTCGAGCAAAGAGATCGAAATCCACGGGTTTGAGAGCAAGAACATGAGAGAGAGAGAGCGAGCTATGATGATTTTTTCTGAAGGTAGGAGATGACATGGGCTAAAGGGATAAGTGAGGGGACCCACGTGGGGACCACAACCCACCAGGGCGCGCGTGAGGTTGCTGGCGTGCCCTGGTGTCTTGTGGTCACCAGGTGCACCCCCCCCTCTGATGTTATTTGCACCAGAAATTCAAAAATATTCAGTAAAAAATCATGTTAAAATTTCAGGGCATTCTGAGAACTTTTATTTTTGGGCACTTTTTATTGCACGGATAATTCAGAAAATAGACTAAACATGGCATTTTATTCTATTTAACTAAGAAAAACAGAAAACAAAAGGTAAAGGCAGAAAGTTGTGCTCACTAAATTCATCGTCTTCATACCTCTCAAAAATGATCCATTAACAAGGTTGATCAAGTCTTATTAACAACCACTTTCGATTAGCATGAAACCAAAGAACTTTCATAAAACACTAAGTTACCTCAACGGGGATATGCATATCCCCAACAATAAGTATTTCATATTTCTTTTCGGCAGTAGGTAGAGGTATTTGAAAACATCCAATAGTGAGTGTCGGAGATTTTTCAATAACATTAATCCCATTCACTTGGAATTGTTTCTTCGGAAAGTGCACCGTATGATCATTACCATTGATATGAAAAGCGATTTTACTTTTATTGCAATCAATAACAGCCCCTGCAGTATTCAAAAAGGGTCTACCAAGCATAATCGACATGTTGTTGTCCTCGGGCATCTCAAGTATAACAAAGTCTGTTAAGATAGTAACATTTGCAACAACAACGGGCACATCCTCACAAATACCAATAGGTATGGCAGTTGATTTATCAGCCATTTGCAAAGATATTTTAGTAGGTGTGAGTTTATTCAAATCAATTCTTTTCTATAAAGAGAAAGGCATAACACTAACACCAACTCCTAAATCACACAAAGCAGTTTTGAAATAATTTCTTTTGATGGATCAAGGTATAGTTGGTATTCCCAGATCTCCAAGTTTTTTAGGTACTCCATCCTTAAAAGAATAATTATTAGTGATGATGTCTTTCATGTATTTTGCATAAGGGGCCATCTTTAAAATATCAGTCAAACGGGTGCGCAAAAAGATTGGCCTAAGCATTTCAGCAAAGCGTTCAAATTCTTCATCATCCTTTTTCTTAGTTGGTTTAGGTGGAAAGGGCATGGGTTTCTGAACCGATGGTTCTCTTTCTTTACCATGTTTTCTAGCAACAAAGTCTCTTTTATCATATCTTTTATTTTTAGGTTGTGGGTTATCAAGATCAACAGCAGGTTCTATCTCAACATCATTATCTAATTGTTTATCATTATCTGGTTGGGTGTCTTCATGAACATCATCATTATCTTTTTTATTATCACTAGATGAATGTTCATTACCAGATTGAGTTTCAGCATCTGAGATAGAGACATCATTATTATCTTCAGGAGGTTTTTCTGTTTCAGGTTCACTAGAGGTATGCAAAGTCCTTTCATTTTTCTTTTTCTTCTTCTTTTTAGAAGGAATAGATGCATCAGTGTTAATTCTTTGAGAGTCTTGTTCAATTTTTCGGGTGTCCCTCAGTTTAGAGTGGTTCCTGAGTCATTCTACCTCCTCTAGTCATTACTTTAACAGCATGATCATTCATATTATTATTCATTTCAACAAGCAACTCTCTTTGAGATTTAGCAACTTGTTCTAGCTGGGTTTGAACCATAGAGGCATGTTTTCCTACACCTCTAACATCATTAGTGATTCTAAATAACAATTTACTCAAGCGAGCAATCATATCAGAGTTGTATTTCAATTGTTTCATAACATTTGCATTGAAGTGATCTTGTTTTATGATGTACCTATCAAATTCATATAGGCATTGACTAGGATGTTTATTGTAAGGGATGTCACTTTCATCAAACTTTATAAAATAATTTACCTCTACCAACGGTGGCGGTGGTGTGTCAAGTCCATGTATTTCTTCAATAGGTGGTAAATTCTTAACATCTTCAGCTTTAATACATTTTTCCTTCATACATTTCTTTGCCTCTTGCATATCTTCAGGACTGAGAAATAAGATACCCCTCTTCTTCGGAGTGGGTTTAGGCAGTGGTTCAGGAAGATTCCAATCATCATAAATTTTCAATATATTATTCAATAATTCCTCAGCTTGTTCAATAGTTCGTTCCCTGAAAACACAACCAGCACAACTATCTAGGAAGTCCCTAGAAGCATGGGTTAGTCCATTATAGAAGATATCAAGTATTTCATTTTTCTTAAGAGGGTGATCAGGCAAAGCATTAAGCAATTGGAGAAGCCTCCCCCAAGCTTGTGGGAGGCTCTCTTCTTTGTTTTGCGCAAAGTTAAATATTTGCTGTAAGGCAGCTTGTTTCTTATGAGCAGGAAAATATTTTCAGAGAAGTAGCAAATCATATCCTAGGGACTACGCACACAACCAGGAGCAAGAGTATTGTACCATATCTTAGCATCACCCTTTAATGAGAACGGAAATAATTTGAGGATATAGTAAAAGCGAATTTTCTCATCATTAGCAAAAAGGGTGGCTATATCATTTAATTTAGTAAGATGTGCCACAACAGTTTCATTTTCATAGCCATGGAAAGGATCAGATTCAACCGAAGTAATTAACTCTGGGTCGACAGAGAATTCATAATCCTTATCGGTAACAAAGATAGGTGAAGTAGCAAACTTAGGATCACATTTCATTCTAGCATTCAAACATTTTTCCTTCAGTTTGCATAATAATTTCTTAAGATCATCCCTATCATTGCAAGCAAGAAACTCTCTAGCTATCTCCTCATCCATAACATAACCTTTAGGTACCTTAGGCATTTCAAATCTAGGAGAGCTAGGTCTAATAGGTGTTTCAAGATTTTCAGTTTCAAGTACTTCATCAGTTTCGATGATTTCATCAGTTTCAGCATTCTCAATATCTTTAGCTCTAGCAATTTGTTCATCAAGAAATTCACCAAGTGGCACGTTATCATCAGGCAAGGTACTAGCATCATCATAAGTATCATTCATAGCAGAAGTAGCATCATCAGTAACTTATGATATATCAGGATTAATAGCATGCGGTGGTGTTGCAAGTCTACTCAAAACAGAAGGTGAATCAAGTGCAGAGTGTGATGGCAAATCCATACCTCCCCTCATCTTAGAGGGAACGATCTTGGTTTTGGTATCCTTCAGATTCTTCATAGTGATAAATAGATAATAATCCCAAGTGACTCAACAAATATACCTATGCTCCCCGGCAACGGTGCCAGAAAAAGGTCTTGATAACCCACAAGTATAGGGGATCGCAACAGTTTTCGAGGGTAGAGTATTCAACCCAAATTTATAGATTCGACACAAGGGGAGCCAAAGAATATTTGCAAGTATTAGCAGTTGAGTTGTCAATTCAACCACACCTGGAGATTAAATATCTGCAGCAAAGTGATTAGTAGCACAGTAATATGATGGTTTTGATAGTAGTGGTAACAGTAGTAGCAACGGTAGTAGTGATAGCAATGACTTTGTAGCAAGTGTAATAGTAACAATAGCAACAGTAACTTGGCAAGAGCAATATGTGGAAAACTCATAGGCATTGGATCGGCGAATTCGTTGGATGATATTCATCATATAACAGTCATAACCTAGGGCGATACAAAACTAGCTCCAGTTCATAAATATAATGTAGGCATGTATTCCGTAAATAGTCATACGTGCTTATGGAAAGAACTTGCATGACATATTTTGTCCTACCCTCCCGTAGCAGCAGGGTCCATAAGGAAACTAAGGGATATTAAGGCCTCCTTTTAATAGAGAACCGAACACATAGTGAATACATGAACTCCTCAAACTATGGTCATCACTGGAAAGTATCCCAATTACTGTCACCCCGGGGTTTACGGATCATAACACATAGCAGGTGAATATGACTTGCAAGATCGGATCTAGAACATAGATATAACGGTGAAAACATAAACGGTTCATATCTGAAATCATGGCACTCGGGCCCTAGTGACAAGCATTAAGCATAACAAAGTCATAACAACATCAATCTCAGAACATAATGGATACTAGGGATCAAGCCCTAACAAAACTAACTCGATTACATGATGAATCTCATCCAACTCCTCACCGACCAGCGAGCCCATGAAGGAATTACTCACTCCCAGTGGGGAGCATCATGGAATTGGTGATGAAGGAGGGTTGGTGATGACGAAGACTGAAGATTCCCCTCTCCGGATCCCCGAACGGGCTCCAGATCTGGCCTCCCGATGAAGAACAGGAGGTGGCGGCGGCTCCGTATCGTAAACGCGATGAAACTTCCTCCCTGATTTTTGTCTCCGAAAATAGGTATTTATGGAGTTGGAATTAGGGTCAGAGGGGCCACCAGGTGGGCACAACCCACCAGGGCGCGCCAGAGGGGGGCACGCCCTAGTGTATCGTGCCCAGCCAGGGCACCCCCTCCGGTGGCTCTTGGTTCCAGTATTTTTTATATATTCTGAAATAATTCTCCAAAAAGTTTCGTTCGAATCCGAGAACTTTTATTTCTGCACAAAAACAACACCATGGTAGTTCTGCTGAAAACAGCATCAGTCCAGGTTAGTTTCATTCAAATCATGCAAATTAGAGTCCAAAACAAGAGCAAAAATATTAGGAAAAGTAGATACGACGGAGATGTATCAAAGGGATAGTCCCATGCTCAACCTCCTCATCCATAACTCCTTCGAAGATGAATGTCGTAGGGTGTGTCAACTCATCACTCTCCTCCGAGACCAAAGAGAGGGTCTCATGTGCGGTCTCGTAACTTGACTCGGAGTATGAGTCCCATTGGGGAGCTGTCTTCATATTGTTGCAGAGGCTCGTGCTTGCCGCCATGGTCGAAGGGGATGGCCCTTGCTCGACCGTCTTGTCGTCGTCTTGTATGAGGCCCATATGATGTGGCACCTCATAGCTCATCTCCATGACCAAAGGGAATCTCCCATGCTCGGCCATCTTCCTTGAGGGGCTTCCGAAGATGGAAGTGTTGCCCTCGCTTGTAGGTGGTCGCCTTGGACTTGATGATGTTGACGTAGGCGTACTCATCGGAAGTAGGCGAAGATGCTGTACGTCCAAAGGTGAAGATGTCTTGATAACACTTGGCGAAGATGACAAAGTGGTGGTGGTAGCCGTAGCTTCCTCTTGGTGGTGCTTGTTTCGCGGTCTTCTCTTGTGCTCATGAAGGTTGGTCATAGCTTGAAGTACAGCCTTTTGGGACTTATAGGTTTGCGTGTCTTGAGCATCTTCATCTTGATGGTGTCATTGCCATGCTTGAGCTCGATGGCATTCGTCGTCGGCGCACGCATGATGCTTGGAGGTGACTTGGCCTTCATGATGATGTGTGTCATGAACATGATGGTTGTCGTCACGAAGATGAGGACGTGGATGAATTGCGCTTGCATCGATTGGGCGCTCCAAAGATGTGTGACTCGCTCGACTTGCATCGCTTGGACGAATGTGAAGAAGACTTGTAGTCGGACAACATTTGTCGTAATTCCTACATGTGTTTGTCCACCCTTTCGGTGAAGTAGTCGAATGTGTCGTTGATGTAGTCCCTTTTCCTTGCGTCTAAGATGTCGTCGAAGACCGGCGATGATGTGCTTTGCCTATCCATCACAAGACTCGAGCAAATGTGAGTGGAAGAAAGGAAAGAAGTAGACCAATGTACCTTATCCAATGTTGAAGATGGATCAATGATGACTCAATCTTTACCTAATATTAAAGGGAGGATTGTTTCTTCATTTTTTTTGTCTAGCATGGTTTCGTACGTCAAGTCACAAATTTCGTACGTCGCTCCTGACTTTTTTTTTAAACCATCCACACGTCCTTCCTGAGTTTTTCCTTTTAGAAAAAAGTAAAAACAAAAAAGGAACCCAAGGGAGGATCGAACACGCGACCTCCGGGTTTAGGTCTAAGGTGCTAGCCACTCGCCCTTTCGAGGTTTGGTGTTGAAAAGCAGCGGTACACTATAAATGTACATAGGACATTCCTGATATTTATATTTTGGAAAACCAGCCAAAAAAAGGAGGCCCGGGGGAGGATTGAACACGGGGCCTAGTTTGCAGGTGAACGTGGTAACCGCTCAACTAGATCGAGTTTGGTGACAAAATTAGCGCTGGGCCATAAATATACACTGAACATTTTTTAGTATACGGTGAATATTTTTTTCAAATGTAATTTTTTAACTAGCAACAAAATTCCGAAATGTTTGAAAAAAGTGAATCCAAAAATACACACTGAAGTTTTTTTAGTATACAGTGCACATTTTTCAAATACACACTGAACATTTTTAAATATACGGTGATTTTTTTAAATGCACACTGAACAAATTTTCTATACATGATGAACTTTTCTTATATACAGTGAAGAGTTTTCAAATGTATGGTGAACTTTTTTTTTCTATACGGTGAACTTTTTCTATTACGTGAATTTTTTTAGGAACATGAATAAATTTTGGGATTACGAACTTCTATTGAAAAAAGATACGAACATTTTCTAAAAATTTGAACAAACTTTGAAATTCTGAATGAAAGGTCCGAAAAGTCGGCCGTCTAAACTCTACCTTGAGCGAAGCGACAACGTTTTGATGCTCACAAGGGTCAAATAGAATCGGCGGCGTTTCGTACACCGAGTCACAATTTGTGAACGTCATTCCTTCTGTGAACAAGCCTTGGCGAAACACTCTTCTCTCATGGACCCAGGCCTACTCGAGTTTCATTTTTTTTTGGAAAATCAGCAAAAAAAAAGTGCATTAGTGGGATTCAAACTGGCTACATGAGGTGCAAATCCCACCACATTAACCAACTACGCCAGCCGACTCTCATGGAATAAAATGAGCTATATCGTATTTATACACTACAACAGATGAAATTCTTTTTGTCGCAATCCCAAACAATTCGCACTCACACTTGCACTTGCAATACTGCATCTTTTTTTTCTTCAAGTAATCGTCGGCTCAATTTAGATTGCAACCTGAAAGTACTATGAGATCTAACTATAGCTTCACCAATCAACCATTACTAATGGATTCAAACAACAATGTTGGCGCCACATATCCAAATTAAGACAAGAGCACACACAAGTTGATAGTGTGCCTATTCATTTACTGAACCTTGTGCAGTCTAAGTTCATATATATTTCAGTGGCGCAGCCAGAAGAGAGAATTAGGCAACTACTGATTTGGCTGATTTGGTAGAGCCAATCAGGGCAAGCAAGCGCGGTTTCCACACAACTAGCAAACGATAGATCTTGCTGTGGCAGTGGGCGCATGTAGCGAAGCGAACATGTCATGGCAGTGGGCGCATCCCCTAGAATCATCAATTGATATTAGTTGCTTGGAGTTGTAGGCGAGTTGCCTTGGGGGCGACCGGCTGGCATGCTACCGAGTTAGCACTCAATGTGGTAGGGGATAAGTGTCCAACATTGCCGTTAGCCGCACATTATCATGTCCAATGTTCTGAACTGGCTTCCTAAAGAACCCTACCACAGAGCGACCGATCATTTTGTACATTAGCGACATGGACCGTAACCCAGTTCCTCGATCTGGACAACCTTCATACAGGGCCACGGATGTTTGCTCCATAACGAAGCACGAGGGTTGTGCAGGAGACATTGTATGGAGCATGTGCCCGAGGGACACAGAGGGCACCCCTCAACCCCACCTCAAGAGATTAGTTTAAACATTTCCTTGCACTGGGGCAGTTTAATCCATTGGGCTGGTGTGATGGTCAAACTCATCGCCTTGGGATTGACCACGTCTAGATGCATTATGATCAAATGGACACCGGGGTCACCGTCAGTGAGGGAGGAAATTAGGAAAAGCGGTGATAGATGGATGCCGTGTTAAAATAGAGGACATGGACTTGCACGACATGCGAGGTGGAGTCTTTGAGTCATAATTATTAGGCTAGATGTCTGTGATATTATTATTTGTCTCCCGTTGCAATGCACGGGCATTTGTGCTAGTGATGTATTATGGAAATAGCATAATTGGTACCGGATCTTGTCAATTCTCACACCTACAAAAGTAAGGCTTATGGAGTAGCTTGGTGAGGACAGTGGCACAAAAATTTGATGCAATTGTTAGCAAGAATCAATAATGTTGAAAGAGATTCACATATTCGCAAGTGAAACAAGTAGACCAATAGTAATATGTGGCACACGGAAACACACACACAGATAGATAAATGGAGCTGTGCAACCAAGGAATGAGCACAAAATGTGGAATCTACGAAAAATTGCTCTTGTTGCACAACTCTAGAGAGACGCTAGCACGATTGCTCAAAAGACGGATACGACACTTGTGCACAACCTATAAGAGACAAAAATGCAATGACTTCTATCCCAAGTATGCTATTATGTATGATTCCCGGTGTTTCGCACACGATGATCCAAGATGATCAATGATGGTATATGATATGCAATGTGGCGATGCTATGGCTATTGCTTACAAGCTCTTTGTTTCTCTTTGCTTAAAAGCTTATTCTTTCTCTTTTTTTTTTGCTATGGCCACTATGCGAAATGCACAAACCAAGATAGCAATTGTGTATATGCGGGAACGATCTTGTGACGCAAGAGATGATATGATGATACCAAGATGAGGATACCAAGATGATATGGTATGTATGCAATGGAAGGTGTGGGTCGACTATCTCTAAAGTGCACAAGTAACGTTGCCGGCAAAACTCAACTGCTAGCGATAGGCAAGTGACGCAAAATGGGCTTGGGGTTAACAATGCAATGCAAGGGAATATACAATGATGTCGTCGAGGTTACCGTCCTTGCATATGGTTGATGGTGTCAAAATGATGATGTGGTGAATGTGGATGACGACCTCGTGGCGATGATGAGTGGCGGTGTTCTCGATGTTGAACTATTACTAATTAGCCGAAACACCTTAGGAAACGAAAAAACCGCAAACTCAAAATCTCAAAGGCAAATGTGAAATGGTGGTAGCGGAATGCAGTGGTGGTTTCGTAGTTGGCAATGCGGAAGAGGGGTGGTGGTTGATGAAGAAGCAACCGTCCCTAAGTAGCCGAAACACCTTAGGAGATTCAAATCACAACTTAAGCAACCACAAATGCTATATGGATCAAAATGGGTTAGGTTGCGGAAAGCTATGGTGGTAATGCGGATGATATGGTGGAGGGCTAGGCAAAGATGCCAAAATGTCAAAATTTTCATGGAGTCAAAGGGTGTTGTAACCTATCTAGATGGATGGGGAATGTCAATAGCTATCCAACGAGCTAAAGAACGCGAATATCGGACTCCGGATGAGAAAGTTATGGTCAAAATGGTGAAACACTGGAGGCTGAAATCTCCCGGGGTCGGATGTCCGGGGTCGAGGCCGGAAATCCGGGGCCGTATGTCCAGAACCGCACACGATTTTGCACTCCAGGAGTAGGATGTACGGCCTGGGACCCGGATGTCCGGCCCGATGGGCCAGATGTCCGGCCCGATGATTCCAGATCGGATTTGGACTTCGAAACTCGATTTGGGGGCGGAAATTGATATTCCAAGGTCAAAATTGAGAAGATTTCAAGGATGAAAAGTGGAGAAAAGATGGGGGATGCTAGATCCACTAGAAGCACAGCAAATCCATGGATCAAATTCAACAAAACTTCATCTTACCAACAAATCACAAAAAAAAAATTGGGCTATTTTTAGTGGGGATTTTCGAAATTAGGACGAAACAAAGCAAAATTGAGCTACAAAACGAAGGGGGGCTCCAAATTCGTGATCAACGTGGCTCATGATACCAAGATGATGTAGGGTGAGGCCGATCTTTCACGATGGGACCGGATCCCGCGAAGAACACGAAGAACACAAGAAGGGAAACGAGAGGAAACACTCAAATTGACTTGATCCGATCACACATGTGCTAGATCCACATACACAAAGAGGTCACAAATATCCAAGGACAACAAAGGAGGATACATGGTAGCTAGTTCATCTCAATCCTTGAAGGAGTTGAGGTCTTGAATCCACTAGGGGATCTTCCCTCAAGAGGGGTCTTGAATCCAGTGGGGGATCATCTCCTAGATGGAGGTCTTGTCCTCCAATGGAGTAGGGGTACAAGTGAATGAGCAAATTAAAGATCTATCTCCAAGATGAGCTATCACAATGCTAACCCTAGAAAGGAGGAGGAGGAGGTCTATATATAGTGCTAGTCCACGAGGTAGGAGGGATACATGGACCTTCTGCCCGTCCACTATGCGCAGACAGGCGCCGGATGTCCGGGCTGGGGGCCAGATGTCCGGCGCCTCGCGTCGGGCCGGATGTTCGGGCTGGCGGGGGCCGACTTCGGTTGCTTGCTGGACAGGTCGGGCCGGATTTCCGGGGCTGGGTCGGATGTCCGGGGCTGGGCCGGAAGTCCGGGTCCTGGGAACTTTCTCCGGTTCCTTTCGTCGGTCTTCTTCGTCCGTGTAGTTGGGGACTTGTCCATCGTTCTGAGCATCTCCGAGAGGGTCTTCTTGGTACCTAAGCACATGTAGTGTCTTTGCATGAGGTAGCAACCATGTCTCGCATGAATGGAAAGGGGAAGTGCCGGTGTCAAAATCGGCAGACCTCGGGGTAGGGGGTCCCGAGCTGTGGATCTAGGATCAATGCGGAACAAGGGACGATGAACACAGTGTTTACCCAGGTTCAGGCCCTCTCGAAGAGGTAATACCCTACGTCCTGCTTGATTGTATTGGGTCCCTTGGATATATGATGTGGTTTACAAAGTAGATCTACCTTGTCGTGGGAACGAGCCTGACAGTAGAAGTAGGGGGTACGTAGGGAGAGGGCAAGGTCCTAGCTACGGCGAAGTTGTACACACGATGTACGAGTTCGGGCCCCTCGCGGCGGAGGTAACAGCCCTACGTCTCGGTGCTCGGGAGCTCTTGTCGTGTGGTAGTATGGAAGTTACAGGGGGTGCGAACCCTTCTGCCAGAGGGGAGGGGTGGCTTATATAGAGTGCGCTACCCCTCATGAAGACCTGGCAGCGAAGGGTTCGATCGTGAGAGTAAAGAGGGGCGTTACAGGTAACGTAGACATTAATGCTAGTTATGGCGGCGAATGGAACGCCTGCCCTTCGACCTCCCTGGAGTGGCTTCTGGGCTTCTGCCGTCGAGTGGCTTGCGATTCCTCCGAGTGAGAGTAATCTTCCGAGTGTGGGGGGTCTCTGTCGAGTGAACCTATGTCGACTGACTAGCCTGCTGTGGCTAGTTCAATCGGTAATCTTCTTGCAGCTTTCAGCCTCCTGTGTGAGGTGTCCTTAGGTAGGGCATGTAGGTCATGCCTGGGACCCTACCCTAAGTACATATCCTCATCATACCTCGAGATCCGTATGAGCTAAACCCTAAGGTGATGAGGTGATGAATGTAGCTCTAGCCCTAAGACTAAAAACCCTCGGTTTATATAGACACTGGTAGGGTTAGGGTTACCGAAGATAGATTACAATAAGGGTTTAAAGAGATCATGCACCTTCTTGACTTGGAGGACACACCACGGCTTCATAGATCTCCTGTCACTATACGGCTCCACCAGTCCGGCCAATGTACAATGGGCCGTCGCCCCGAGGACCCCTTAGTCCATGACTCCCTCAGTAGCCCCCGAACTTGCCTCCAACACCAAGGCTTGTATCGGGCATCTGCTCCCTTGACCAGTATTCAGCTTGCGAGGCAAGTTCTTCAGTGCGTTTCACCCATGTTCGGAACCAAGTGATGTCCGGGATCTGAAACGGCAGTTTTACTTAACACTGAAGGCAATAATAAACAAATACCGTTCAAGTGTAAATGGTGTCTTCATCTGACAACTTTTTCTCCTCCAATGAAGAGTCGCTTCCGGCCATAACGCCAAGTAGTTACTATTTCTCGAAGTGCGGCTCAAGGCCGACACCACGTCTGGCACGTCCCCTCGAGGTGGAGATCGTGTCTCCCTTTTTGGGGGATATGGTTAATGATTTTGATTCCCCTCCCGACACATAACATCATGGGCATATCGGGAAGTGGAGAAGCCAACGGCGTGGAAAAAGGAAATCCCAGGCCTGTTAACAGTCTATAAAGGGAGAGCTATCATATTCAGCAACCCACTCCTTCTTCCACCTCCAGCTCACACAGATTCTCAGAGCTCCAGCGCCCCTTTCCTCTGCTTCCACAGCGAATCCCTCTTTGCCTCCTTCGACCATGGCTGGATCCGGAGCCATTGGGAAGTGGGAGGCCTCCAGCGTCACCGAAGGGGGCATCTTGAAGCTGAAGGAGGCCAGCTATTTGTCGGCCAACATCGCCCGTCGGGCGCCCGAAGAGGGCCAGATCATCCCCACGCCCAAGCCGGGCGAAAGGGTCGTGTTCCTCCCCCATTTTCTTAGGGGACTCGGATTTCCTCTACATCCCTTTGTAAGGGGGTTGATGTTCTTTTACGGGCTAGATTTCCACGATCTAGCTCCCAATTCCCTCCTCCACATCTCGACCTTCATCGTCTTCTGTGAAGCGCTCCTTCGAGTTCAGCCGCACTTTGGTTTATGGCTGAAGGTGTTCAACGTCAAGCCCAAGGTGGTTGGCGGCGAGCATGCGGACTGTGGAGGGGCCATGATTAGTAAACTGATACGGGTCCAGTGGCCGGACGGCCACTTCGTCAACACCGTCCAGATGTGGCAAAAGGAGTGGTTTTACATCACCGAGCCGAGGGAGGCCACATGGGGAGTGGCCCCCGCATTCAGGTCCGAGCCCCCAACTAGATTGGCCTCATGGACCACCAAGAGCCCGGACTGGGGGTGTGTCGCTCACACGAAGGCGTTGCAGAAGCGCACCGACAGCATAATAGAGACCGACACGAAGCTGGTCGACGTGGTCCAGATCATGCTCCACCGCCGACTCCCCCCTTGCCAGGAGAGGGCAAAGCTTATGTGGGAGCATGAGCCCAAGGATCTGGCCACCGTGTGACATCTCTACGGCACGACTCCTGACAAAATATGGGGCCAACTATTCCAGCCCCAGAAGGAGTGGCCAGTCGAGGGGAAGGAGGGGCTCCCGCCCCTCCGCCGCCATGGAGGCCATGGACCAGAGGGGGAACTCTCCCCCCATCTAGGGGGGACGCCAAGGAAGAAGAAGGAGAGGGGCTCTCTCCCCCTCTCTCCCGGTGGCACCGGAACGCCGCCGGGGCTAGGATCGTGACGGCGATCTACATCAACAATCTTGCTACCGTCTACACCAACTTTCTCCCCCTCTATGCAGCGGTGTAACACCTCTTCTCCCCGCTGTAATTTCTACTTAAACATGGTGCTCAACTCCATATATTATTTCCCAATGATCTATGGTTATCCTATGATGTTTGAGTAGATCCGTTTTTTGTCCTATGGGTTAATCGTGATCTTGGTTGGTATGATTGTATATTTTATTTATGGTGCTGTCCTACGGTGCCCTCCATCTCGCGCAAATGTGAGGGACCCTCGCTATAGGGTGTTGCAATATGTTCATGATTCGCTTATGGTGGGTTGCAAGAGTGACAGAAGCTTAAACCCGAGTAAGTGGGTTGTTGCATATGGGATAAAGAGGACTTGATACTTAATGCTATGGTTGGGTTTCACGACCTTAATGATCTTTAGTAGTTGCGGATGCTTGCTAGAGTTCCAATCATAAGTGCATATGATCCAAGTAGAGAAAGTATGTTAGCTCATGCCTCTCCCTCATATAAAATTACAAGAATGATTACCGGTACTTGTTATCGATTGCCTAGGGACAAATGACTTTCTTGTTAATAAAAGCTATCCACTTTTATTACCTTGCAATTTATTCATAGTTTTTATTCTCGCAAAGTACTCATAGTTTTATTCTTGCAAATTAGTTTCATACTTGTTTTAGGTAAAGCAAACGTCAAGTGTGCGTAGAGTTGTATCGGTGGTCGATAGAACTTGAGGGAATATTTGTTCTGCCTTTAGCTCCTCATTGGGTTCGACACTCTTATTTATCGAAGAAGGCTACAAACGATCCCCTATACTTGTGGGTTATCATGCACCTACACAAACAATCAAACACTTGCACCCAACGCAATAAAGGAGTTGTCAATCCCTTCACGGTCACTTGCAAAGGTGAGATCTGATAGAGATAGATAAAACTGAATAAAAGATAACTAAATACTTTTGGGTTTTTTGGTTTATAGATCTAAAAATAAAAGATTGCAAAATAGTAGATCAGAAACAAGTATGATGGAAAATAGACCCGGGGCCATAGGTTTCACTAGAGGCTTCTCTATTGAAGGCAAATAATACGGTGGGTGAACAAATTACTGTCGAGCAATTGATAGAAAAGCACAAAGTTATGATGATATCCAAGGCAATGATTATGCATATAGGCATCACATCCGTGTCAAGTAGACCGACTCCTGCCTGCATCTACTACTATTACTCCACACATCGACCGATATCTAGTATGAATCTAGAGTATTAAGTTCATAAAGAATGGAGTAACGCCTTAAGTAAGATGACATGATGTAGAGGAATAAACTCAAGCAATATGATGTAAACCCCATCTTTTTATCCTCGATGGCAATAATACAATACGTGCCTCGCTACCCCTACTATGTCACTGGGTGAGGACACCGCAAGATTGAACCCAAAGCTAAGCACCTCTCCCATTGCAAGAAAAATCAATCTAGTTGGCCAAACCAAACCGATAGTTTGAAGAGAGTTACAAAGATATCAAATCATGCATATAAGAATTTAGAGAAGATTCAAATAATATTCATAGATAAACTGATCATAAATCCACAATTCATCGGATCTCCACAAACACACCGCAAAAGAAGATTACATCGGATAGATCTCCAAGAACATCGAGGAGAACATGGTATTGAGAATGAAAGAGAGAGAAGAAGCCATCTAGCTACTAGCTATGGACCCGTTGGTCTGAGGTAAACTACTTGCGCTTCATCGAAAGGGCAATAGGGTTGATGTAGATGCCCTACGTGATCGAATCCTCCTCCGGCAGGATGCCGGAAAAGGCCCCAAGATGGGATCTCACGGGAACAGAATGTTGCGGCGGTGGAAAAGTATTTTCGTGGCTCCCTCTGATGGTTTGGGAATATATGTGAATATATGGGACGAAGAGTTAGGTCAGGGGACTCCTGAGGGGGCCACAAGGTAGCCCCCCCTAGGGCGCACCCTCCACCCTTGCCGCCGCCTCGTGGCTCTTCTGGCTTGCACTCCAAGTCCTCTGGGTGTCTTCTGGTCCAAGAAAAATCATCGTGAAGTTTTATTCCGTTTGGACTCCGTTTGGTATTCCTTTTCTGCGAAACTCTAAAACAAGGAAAAAAACAGAAACTGGCACTGGGCTCTAGGTTAATAGGTTAGTCCCAAAAATAATATAAAATAGCATATTAATGCATATAAAACATCCAAAACAGATAATATAATAGCATGGAACAATCAAAAATTATAGATACGTTGGAGATGTATCAGTGTTGCATTACCTTCTCTGTGAAGCACAAGGGGTGTGCGGCGCCCCGAACTCAGGCTACATCGCGTCGGAGGTCTTTGGCCCTCCGAATCTGCTGCTGCTCCTGGATTCAATCGTTTCGGTTTAGCCGATCGTAGTATCCTTCCCGGTAAGCGGGCGGGTCTTCTCTGGGTCCGTAGATGGACCTAGTACGGCCTCCTCGAGCGTCTAGGTCATGGCAGAGGTCGTACTCATAAGTGGGCCGCACTTGATCCTTGCCGTGACGGCGAGGGGGGCGGTTGGGTGTTCGGCCTCGTCAGCTTCCCTGTCCCGCCCTCTAGGAGGCGGTTCCGGCTGTTCGGCGTTTGTATATGTCGGGTGTGTTGGCTCTACGGCCTCGTCATCAAACTGGGGCAATAGCCTTTGCTTGGGATAACTCTTGGTTGGCTGTGCGCGGCCGTACCCCTCTTCGGCAGCTAGGACTTTAGTCCATCGGTCGTTGAGGGTGTCCTGTTCGGCTTTGATTTTGCGTTTTTGTTTCTTTAGGCTGCGGGCGGTGTCTAAAAGCCTCCGCTTGAACCGTTCTTGCTCCAGAGGGTCTTCGGGGATGATGAAATCGTCCTCCCCAAGACTGACCTCCTCTTCAGAGAGTGGGAGGTAGTTGCTATCCTCGGAGTCGTCGGGGTTTTCTGAATTGAGCAGGTCCTCGGAGTCCATGTGAGGGAGTCATGGACTAAGGGGTCCTCGGGGCGACGACCCATTGTACATGGGCCGGACTGGTGGAGCCGTATAGTGACAGGAGATATATGAAGTCGTGGTGTGCCCTCCAAGTCAAGAAGGCGCAGGATCTCTTTAAACCCTTATTGTAATCTATCTTCGGTAACCCTAACCCTATCGGTGTCTATATCGGAGGGTTTTTAGTCTTAGGGCTAGAGCTACATTCATCACCTCATGACCTTAGGGTTTAGCTCATATGGATCTTGAGGTAGATCTACTCTGTAAACTACATCATATATCCAATACAATCAAGCAGGACGTAGGGTATTACCTCTTCGAGAGGGCCTGAACCTAGGTAAACACTGTGTTCGTCATTGTTCCCCATCGATCCTAGATCCATAGCTCGGGACCCCCTACCCCGAGGTCTGCCGGTTTTGACACCGACATTGGTGCTTTCATTGAGTGTTCTGCTGTTGGATCGCCAGAAGAATCGATGGCTCAACCGGTCATTGGAGACCACACCCGAGCCGAGGGCTTCCCCGCCCCTAGTCATCTCTTTGTCTTCGGTGGCATGTTAGTGTGCACCGATCCCACTAGTTGGCTCGACCAGATCGAAGGCTTCATCCCATTGAAAGGTTCATTGGTTCAGGGGCATCGACCCCAGGACCAGCAGACTCACAAAAATCGGGTATCTCTCAAAGTCCGGCCCTGAAGCCCGAGATCTCCCGCCAAACCACCCACAAGATCTCCCGCCAAATCGCCGGAGTGTCCGGCACCCCCATGTGGCCAGCTGGCAGACCACTTGGCGAGTCTTTTCCGTGCAATGGGAATCTCTGTTATCAGGCCTACAGCCTATGATCGAATCGGGCTTAAACCCGACGACCGAGAAATCAACACCCCTCCGGTCACGCACCTCGTCGCCACGGTCGAAGAGGCCCAGGAGGGGCCACAGCCCTGCAAGCTAAGAACGGTGTACACTCGAATCTCCAGCTCGGAGTCAGACACCAGCTTAGATGTATGTCCGGACTCGAGCCCCAATGCTAGATCTGGCCTCGAGCCAATCCAGCTGCACACAAGTCCGGATCCGAGCCCTGCACGAACAGAACAGGACATGACTCAACAAACCATCAAGGATAGTCTGGGTCCGCGGCAGGAGGGAATTCTCAAAATTTTCCCACCCACCCACCACACGGAATACTCTACGGATTTGGGAAACCTAGACATATGGGACCTCATGTATGTCAAACAGCTGCCAAACGAGACAGTCCACCATTATTGGGCTAGATTTCTCCTGGTAAAGAACAGGATGGCACCTTGCTGTGACAAAGAAATAATTAAAGCCTTCCAGTTTAACTACAGGGACGAGGGCCTCTTAAATGCCCTCGCGCGTCGTCGAATTCAAAATTTCACCGAACTATCAGACATGGTACGCAAATATTGCGCCATGGAGGACACGTGGAGGGCGCAACTGATGAACATGGGGCCACAGCCCGCCGCGCAGCACGAAAAGCCTCGCTTTAAATGAGCTTACACAAATCGGCCGCCGAAGCGCGAGCCTAATGAAAAGAAAACTAGGCCTAGATCGGTGTTAGACGTGTTGCTGGATAAACCATGCCCAATACACTCGGTCTTGCTAGACACAAACCCAACCCACAGACTTCGAGCATGTTGGGTGGTAAGACAAGTGGCCAAATATGGCGAGCCAATCATGGGCCTTACACCCCCAGATAAACAGTCCTCGGCTTCACCACAGGACCACAATGTCCTTACGGTATACGAGACGTTCGCCTCAAACAATAAAAGGAAAAAGGCTCTTCGAGAGCTCAATCAAATATATCAAGTGACGGCCGCACAGCCATGGGCAGCCACGCCTATCACCTTCAACGAGAAGGACGAGCCAAGCCCACGTAACAACCATGCACCGGCCGCACTGGTCCTCGACCCCATCATCGACGGTTTCCGGCTGACTAAAGTGCTGATGGACGGAGGCGGCGGCCTCAACCTCATTTATGAGGATACTCTAAACAAGATGCAGTTCAACAGGTCTCGCATCGAACGCAGTCATACCACATTCCGAGGTATAATACCTGGTACGAAGGCACACTGCTCAGGACGCGTAACCTTGGATGTTGTGTTCGGCACACCCGATAACTACAGATTCGAACCCTTACTATTTTACATTGTGCCCTTCCGTAGCGGATACCGCGCCCTTCTAGGATGTGAGGCATTCTCAAGATTTCAGGCCATACCACATTACGGGTATATGAAACTCAAGATGACAGGGCCCAACGGGGTGATCTCTCTTAAAAGCGACCTGAGCAAAGCCTTGCGAGCCGAAAACAAGACAGCATCCCTTGCCCTAGAGGCACTATCTGAAGCCCTCGCGGCCGAAGAGTTGACAGCACTACGCACTACAGTCGACAGGGATGATGTGGTCCTCAGTAAAAGACAAAAATCCACATCATTCAAGCCAGCAGACGAAATAGTAAAATTTCAAGTGCACCCAACAGATCCCAACAAAACGGCATCCATAGGAGCACAGCTGGACCCCACAGTCGACGAGGCGCTAAGGACATTCCTGCGTGAAAACTGGGAAATATTCGCCTGGCACCCATCAGATATGCCAGGAATCCCATGCAGGCTAGCAGAGCACAACCTCAACATATTAAAAGGCATCAAGCCAGTGAAACAAACCTTGCGTCGATTTTCCAAACCCAAACGGCAGGCCATGGGCGAAGAACTTGCAAAACTGCTAGAGGCCGGATTCATCTGTGAGATCAAGCACCCCGAGAGGTTAGCAAATTTGGTTATGGTACCCAAGAAGGATAAGTCCTGGCGGCTCTGTGTCGACTTTAAAGACCTCAACAAGGCCTGCCCTAAGGATCCATTCCCCCTGGCAAGGATAGACCAGATCATCGACGCCACCGCCGGACATGACTCGTTATGCTTCCTCGACGCATACTCCAGATACCATCAGATTAAGATGAAGGAATCCGATCAGGCAGCAACCGCATTCATCACCCCTTACGGGCCTTGCTGCTTCAACACCATGCCATTCAGACTAAAAAATGCGGGAGCCACATACCAGCGCATGATTCAAGCATGCCTTGAAAACCAAATCGGCAGAACAGTAGAGGCATATGTGGACGACGTGGTTGTCAAAACCAAACATATCGACCAACTGATAGACGACCTACGCCAAACCTTCGACAACCTGCGGGCCTACGACATACGGCTCAACCCGGAGAAATGCGTCTTCGGGGTCCCTGCCGGAAAGCTACTCGGATTCATAGTTTCCCATAGAGGAATCGAAGCCAATCCGGCCAAAATTAGAGTGTTGTCTCAGCTCGCAATACGAACAGAGCTCAAGCATGTCCAGAAGCTAGCCGGATGCGTGGCCGCCTTGAGCCGCTTCATATCTCGCCTCGGAGAAAAGGCATTACCACTCTACAAACTGCTCAAAAAGACCAAGAACTTCCAGTGGACAGATGAAGCAACCATGGCACTTGAGAAGATTAAAACACTCCTCACCGGTAACCCTATCCTAGCCGCACCCGGCGTCGGCGAACCCATGCTACTATACATTTCAGCCACCAATCAGGTGGTCAGCGCGGTGCTCATCGTGGAGCAGGAATCCGAGGGCCACAAGTTCCAAGTCCAGAAGCTGGTCTACTATGTGTCCGAGGTGCTTACGCCATGCAAATCATGATACCCGCACTATCAAAAGATAGCCTACACGGTTTTCATGGCATCTCGAAAGCTACGTCACTACTTTCAAGAATGTTCGGTCACATTGGCATCAGAGGTCCCCTTGAATGACATAATCAATAATAGGGATGCCACAGGCCGCATCACCAAATGGGCCATCAAGCTTCTCCCCTTCGAGATAACATACAAGCCACGCCGAGCCATTAAATCTCAGGTGCTGGCCAATTTCATAGCCGAATGGACCGAGGCTGAACTACCCCGGGAGTACTCTACATACTCGCACTGGACAATAGACTTCGGTGGCTCAAAGATGTTAGCCAGACTGGGGGCTGGGGTCATCCTAATCTCCCCCACAGGCGACACTGTTCGGTACGTCCTCCAAATAATGTACACGGACTCCAACAACACAGCCGAGTACGAAGCACTACTACATGGTCTTCGTATGGCCACATCAATGGGCGTGCAGTGCCTCGAAGTAAGGGGAGGTTCAAACTTGGCGATCTCTCAAGTCAATGGTGAATTCGACGCCAAAGACCCCAAGATGGCGGTGTATAGAAATGCGGTCCTCCGGATATCAGCTCGATTTGAGGGCCTAGAATTTCACCATGTCGCTAAAGACAGCAATCAAGCAGTCGACGTCCTCACCCGCATGGGCACCAAGCGTGACCCAATGCCCAAAAACAACTTCCTCGAGCGGCTGTTTAAGCCCTCCGTGGTGTGGCAGGACGACATCACCGGTGCACTATCCAACGAGCCCGCCCACAATGCCTTGCCCGAAAATGAACAAGACAATCACGTCACTGGTGGCTCCACACTCGAGGAAACACCTTCCGCACATGAAGTAATGGCCGTAATCCCACCCTGGACAGAGCCCCTGCTAGCCTACCTCACACAACATCAGCTTCCGGAGGATCAAACCGAAGCACGACGCATAGTTCGGCGCTCTAAAGCATACAAGGTCCATGAGGGTGAACTCGAGTACCACAGGTGTTTTACAAAGGTGCATCTCCGAAGAAGAGGGGCAGCAGCTCTTGGCAGAGATACACGCGGGCATGGGCGGACACCATGCGGCAGCTCGGGCTTTGGTCAGCAAGGCTTTCCGAGCAGGTTTCTTCTGGCCTACCGCCCGTGAAGATGCCCGGACATTAGTCCAAAATTGCGTCGGATGCCAGCTATTCGCAAATCAAAGCCACATACCCCCCACAGCTCTTCGGACGATACCGATCACATGGCCTTTTGCCATCTGGGGTCTCGACATGGTCGGGAAATTCAAAGGGGGGACAAACAAAAAGAAGTACCTATTGGTCATGGTCGACAAATTCACCAAGTGGATCGAGGCAAGACCCGTCACTTCGGCAGAGTCCGGACCAGTCGTCGACTTCCTATCCGATGTCGTACACCGTTATGGTATCCCCCACAGCATAATTACCGATAATGGTACCAACTTCACCACCCAGGAAGTTAAAGACTGGTGCGGTAAAATGGGCATTAAGCTAGATTACGCCTCGGTGTACCACCCACAGACCAACGGACAGGTCGAATGAGCCAACGGACTCATTATGAGCGGCATTAAGCCTCGCCTAGTTCGATCCCTTGAACAATCAGACTGCCATTGGGTCGAGGAACTCGATTCCGTACTATGGGGGCTGCGCACTACTCCTAATCAGTCAACCGGATACACACCATTTTTTATGGTATACGGTGCGGAAGCAGTTCTCCCATGTGACCTTATCCATGACGCGCCTAGAGTGCGCATGTACGAAGAAAAGGAAGCCGAGATCGATCGGCAGGATGATCTGGATGCTCTGGAAGAAGAATGGGACATAGCTCAAGCTCGGTCCGCGTTCTATCAGCAGCAAGCGCGATGTTACCACAACCGTGAAGTCCGGGCGAAGACATATAATGTGGGAGACATCGTCCTCCGACTCCCTGAGAAACAGAAGAATAAACTATCACCTAAATGGGAGGGACCGTACATCATCGATGAAGTACTCATTGGAGGAGCATATCGTCTTCGCCGCCCGTCTGACGACTGCCTCGAGCCGAACCCGTGGAACGCAGCCCGGCTGCGGCGTTTTTACGCCTGAGCTTGACATACATCTTCACCTTTTCCTTCTTTTATTTTCCCTTTTTTCGACATGCTGCTAGTTCGGCTAAACCGAACCATACCAATCTCGTTTTATATACATCACTGAATGTAACACCCAACTGTGCATGGGGGCTCCCTTAGAAGAGCCGAATAAATGTATAAATCGCATTCGTACGGATTGCGTCCTTCTCACACATGTTAAGCCAACATATGCACTTGTTTGACTTAAGGTCTTTGCCAAGCTGGGTTGCCTGACTCCTGTGCTTACCCATACGTTCCTGATTGTTCGACTAGGGCGTAAAGGGAGCACCTATGCAATTGTTACGACCGGGTCATCCAGGACCGTACCTCAGACGGGTGAAGCCGAAAGCTAGCGTTCTTACAGAATACAACAAGTCGGCCAAAGGGAAGTGAATATAGCCTCAAGCTTACTACCAGGGTTCTTTTTCAAAGCCATTGGTGTCCGTTGATCCTACGTATCCGGACTATAATTTTACCCAGTGAAAGGAACCCATGGAGGAACTATTTTCATCGGACGATGTTTCTTACGTTAAACAGTAATATAACATAGCTCTCCGCATATGTTTCGTCTATTCAAACCAGAGGGCCGGATTGCCTGGTTCGTGAATTGTTGCCTTGTTTCCCATGGCACACAGCACGGAACACTCCCCGATCTCTGATCGAGGAGGCAGAGCCGATGGCCGGTTAAGACAACATTCTTTCAAAAAATAACAATAAGAACGCGGATTGAGCACGGTCAACGTAAAGTACATAGATACATAGAATTGACAAGGTTACTCATTCTCGACATTGTCTATCAATTGTTCTAAAGCACAATCCTTTTGAGAATAGCAAGCGGCTGGCATCACCTCATCGTACACCAAGCTCAGTGGTATCTCCTGGCCGTCAGGACCCACGGGACCAACCCGGGCCATATGCACCGGGTCCAGCTTGGTGAAACGGGTCTTTACCATAGCCCACGCCTCCCGTGCTCCTTCTCGACAGGCCGAGATCTTCCATAATTCGAACCTTTGCCGAACCCCTTTAAAGCGACTGGCTAGTTCAGCCATACTCTCTGGCGGCACATCTGACGGCCATAACGCCTTCGCCATGCTCTTCATGGCTTTCCGGGCCCTTTCATAGGTCTTCGACAACTCCTTTAAAAGATTCCCGTCATAGGCGCTGGCCTCTTCCTCGGGCCGCCCAGTCAGGAGACCTATCAAGCAGGTGTTGCATATCGTCATTACAACGCCAATGACACTGGACCACCATACAGGCCAGAGCAGTACTTACCAAACATGCCACCTTTTAGCTTCCGGTTCTCCTCCAAGGCTTGCGCCAACT
This sequence comes from Thinopyrum obtusiflorum, assembly GCA_036873465.1. Classification (NCBI taxonomy): domain Eukaryota; kingdom Viridiplantae; phylum Streptophyta; class Magnoliopsida; order Poales; family Poaceae; genus Thinopyrum; species Thinopyrum obtusiflorum. Next base: position 137,415 of record JAAAWM010012061.1, read on the forward strand.
GGGTTCTTAAGCTTTTAATTTCCTTAGTTTTTTGTCAGTTCTCTTCCTTGAGCTCATTTTTCTCCTCCTGACTTCGCGTCAGCACCCATTTGCCAGCCTCTAGCTCCCTCCGTAGCTCGCTTGCAGCTCCTGCGGCTATACGAAGAATACAGTGTTAATGCATAAAATACAACATATACCTGCACAACAAGTCTTTTCTACTTATCGGACAATTCGTTGCTGGCTTTTCGAGCCGCATCCAGTTCGGCCTTGGTTTCGACCAACCGTGTCCGACTCACTTTAAGGTCCTCGGACAACTTTTTGTTCTGCTCTCTTGCGGCCTACAAAAATAACATCATTAAACACCCTTAACTCGGTTGTCCCGCCCAAATTAAGGCTTGGGGGCTAGGTGGTTAGGGAACATGATCCGCTTTCAAGCTATATACCTGCACCTTGGAGACAAAAAGACCGGCGATCCCTTCAAGACCTGTCCGGGCCGCTCCAAGGTACGCATCCACCGAATTAAAAGCACTAAATTCCTGTTCGGCAAAGGCAGTATGACGTAACGTCTCCCTCCGGCGGCGATGATTCATTACGCTCTTGACTTCGGAGTTGGTGACTGAAACATCGTCAAAATCCGCCGGAGGCGCGCCGGCCGCTGTGTGTTCGGGGGAGGCTCTGGCTTGCATCGAAGACTTGGGACCGGAACTGCGATTCAGCGCACCCAAGGAATCTTCAGATTGGTGCAGAGGCATACGCCTTCTCCAAAAGTTGAGCAAGTTTCAGTAAAAGAGTGCTAAAATCAACCCTCGCTGCAATTCCGAAATACGTTACCGCTGGGCCGAGGGGGCAGGTGCTTCTGCTTCGGCGGAGGCTTTTTGCTTTGATCTCCTGATGTCTACTACACAACCTTCTTCTTGTAGACTCATGTTGGGCCTCCAAGCGCAGAGTTTTGTAGGACAGTAGCAAATTTCCCTCAAGTGGATGACCTAAGGTTTATCAATCCGTAGGAGGCGTAGGATGAAGATGGTCTCTCTCAAACAACCCTGCAACCAAATAACAAAGAGTCTCTTGTGTCCCCAACACATCCAATACAATGGTAAATTGTATAGGTGCACTAGTTCGGCGAAGAGATGGTGATACAAGTGTAATACGGATGGTAGATATAGGTTTTTGTAATCTGAAAATATAAAAACAGCAAGGTAACTAGTAACAAAAGTGAGCAAAAATGGTATTGCAATGCTTGGAAACAAGGCCTAGGGTTCATACTTTCACTAGTGCAAGTTCTCTCAACAATGATAACATAATTGAATCATATAACAATCCCTCAACGTGCAACAAAGAATCACTCCAAGGTTTCTATCGGAGAACGTAGGATGAAAACATGCATCAACCCCTATGCATAGATTACCCCAATGTCATTTCGGGAATCCGCGAGTTGAGTGTCAAAACATACATCAAGTGAATGAATAGAACAACCCATTGTCACCACAGATATCCCATCGCAAGACATACATCAAGTGTTCTCAAATCCAATACTCAATCCAACATAACGAAACCTCAAAGAGCAAGACTCAATTCATCACAACAAGAGATAGAGAGGGAAGAAACACCATATGATCCAACTATAATAACAAAGCTCGCGGTACATCAAGATCGTGCCAAATCAAGAACACGAGAGAGAGAGAGATCAAACACATAGCTACTGGTACATACCCTCGGCCCCGAGGGTGAACTACTCCCTTCTCGTCATGGAGACCGCCGGGATGATGAAGATGGCCACCGGTGATGGTTTCCCCCTCCGGCGGGGTGCCCGAATGGGCTCCCGATTGGTTTTTCGTGGCTACAGAGGCTTGCGGCAGCGAAACTCCCGATCTAGGTTTATTTCTGGGGGTTTCAGGATTTATAGGAAATTTTGGCGTCGGTCTCATGCCAGGGGGGTCCATCAGGCGGCGGCAAGGCAGGGGGGCACGCCCCCCACCCTTGTGGCTGCCTCGGGACTCTCCTCCGGTATCTTTTCGCTCCAGTATTTTTTATATTTTCCAACAATATTCTCCGTAAATTTTCAGCCCATTCCGAGAACTTTTATTTCTTCACAAAAAACGACACCACGGTAGTTCTGCTGAAAATAGCATCAGTCCGGGTTAGTTCTAATAAAATCATGCCAAAACCATATAAAATTGTTGTAAACATGGCATGAATACTTTATAAATTATAGATACGTTGGAGACGTATCAGCATCCCCAAGCTTAATTCATGCTCGTCCTCGAGTAGGTAAATGATAAAAGAAAGAATTTATGAAGTGTGAATGCTACCTAACATATTTATCCATGTAATCTTCTTTATTGTGGCATGAATATTCAGATCCATAAGATTCAAAACAAAAGTTTAATATCGACATAAAAACAATAATACTTCAAGCATACTAATGAAGCAATCATGTCTTCTCAAAATATCATGGCCAAAGAAAGTTATCCGTACAAAATCATATGGTCTGGCTATGCTCCATCTTCATCACACAAAGTATTAAATCATGCACAACCCCGATGACAAGCCAAGCAATTGTTTCATACTTTTGATGTTCTCAAACTTTTTCAACTTACACACAATACATGAGCGTGAGCCATGGATATAGCACTATAAGTGGAATAGAGTATGGTGGAGGTTGTGAGGAGAAGACAAAAAGGAGAAAGTCTCACATCAACTAGGCGTATCAACGGGCTATGGAGATGCCCATCAATAGATATCAATGTGAGTGAGTAGGGATTGCCATGCAACAGATGCACTAGAGCTATAAGTGTATGAAAGCTCAAAAAGAAACTAAGTGGGTGTGCATCCAACTCGCTTGCTCACGAAGACCTAGGGCAATTTGAGGAAGCCCATCATTGGAATATACAAGCCAAGTTCTATAATGAAAATTTCCCACTAGTATATGAAAGTGACAAAATAGGAGACTCTCTATCATGAAGATCATGGTGCTACTTTGAAGCACAAGTGTGAAAAGGATAGTAGCATTGCCCCTTCTCTCTTTTCTCTCATCATTTTTTTATTTTGGGCTCTTTGGCCTCTTTTTCTTTCTTTCTTTTTCTCTTTTTCTTTTCTCTTTTTTTTTTATTTTTCATCCGGAGTCTCATCCTGACTTGTGGGGGAATCATAGTCTCCATCATCCTTTCCTCACATGGGACAATGCTCTAATAATGATGATCATCACACTTTTATTTACTTACAACTCAAGAATTACAACTCGATACTAGAACAAATATATGACTCTATATGAATGCCTCCGGCGGTGTACCGGGATGTGCAATGACTCAAGAGCGACATGTATAAAAAATATGAATGGTGACTTTGCCACAAATACGATGTCAACTACATGATCATGCAAAGCAATATGACAATGATGGAGCGTGTCATAATAAACGGAACGGTGGAAGTTGCATGGCAATATATCTCGGAATGGCTATGGAAAAGCCATAATAGGTAGGTATGGTGGCTGTTTTGAGGAAGGTATATGGTGGGTTTAATGCACCGGTGAGAATTGTGCGGTACTAGAGAGGCTAGCAAAGGTGGAAGGGTGAGAGTGCGTATAATCCATGGACTCAACATTAGTCATAAAGAACTCACATACTTATTGCAAAAGTCTATTAGCTATCGAAACAAAGTACTACACGCATGCTCCTAGGGGATAAATTGGTAGGAAAAGACCATCGCTCGTCCCCGACTACCACTCATAAGGAAGACAATCAATAAATAAATCATGCTCCGACTTCATCACATAACGGTTCACCATACGTGCATGCTATGGGAATCACAAACTTTAACACAAGTATTTCTACCAATCCACAATTACTCACTAGCATGAATCTAATATCACCATCTTTATATCTCAAAACAAATGCAAGAAATCAAACTTCTTATAGTATTCAACGCTCTTTATATGAAAGTTTTTATTATATCCCTCTTGGATGCCCATCATATTAGGAATAAATTCATAACCTAAGCAAATTACAATGCTATTTAGAGACTCTCAAAATAGTATAAGTGAAGCATGAGAGTTCAACAATTTCTTCAAAATAAAACCACCGCCGTGCTCTAAAAAGATATAAGTGAAGCGCTAGAGCAACTGACAAACTACTCCAAAAAGATTTAAGTGAAGATCAATGAGTAGTCAAAAAAATTGAAGTAACTATGTGAAGACTCTCTCTCTCATCTAAGAATTTCAGATCTTAATATTTTATTCAAACAGCAAGCAAAACAAAATAAAATTACATTCTCAAAATAGCACACATCATGTGAAGAAGCAAAAACTTAGGCGCAATCAAAACTGACCGATCATTGTTGAAGAAGAAAGGTGGGATGCCAACCGGGGCATCCCCAAGCTTAGATGCTTGAGACTTCTTGAATTATTAACTAGGGATGCCTTGGTCATCCCCAAGCTTGAGCTTTTGTGTCTCCTTAATTCCTTTTATATCACAGTTTCCCTAAATCTTAAAAACTTCCTCCACACAAAACTCAACAAGAACTCGTGAGAAAAGTTAGTATAAATCAAATGCAAAACCTTATCATTCTCTACTGTGGCAAATCACTAAAATTATTATTTAACATTGCATACTAAATGCTTCTGCATATTTAATACTCCTATCCTCAAATAGAATCATTAAACAAGCAAACATATGCAAACAATGCAAACATAACAGCAATCTGTCTAAACAGGACAGTCTGTAAAGAGTGCAATTGTACTCATACTTACATAACTCAAAAACTTCTGAAAAATTACCACACTGTAGAAAATTTGTTGTTACTCATTGTGTAAAAATTTCAAGATTTTATCATGTCCTTACTTTCCAGACGAATTCAGACAACAATAGAAAATTTTCTGTTTTCAAAACAGCAACATATAGACTTGCAAAATAAGCATGGTAAAGGCTAAACTTGACACTTTTATTGAAATAAAAGATGCAAAACATTACTCTAAATAACATCAAGCAAATACTAATAAAATAAAATGATGCTCCAAGCAAAACTCATATCATGTGGTGAATAAAAATATAGCCTCAAGTAAATTTACCGATGGATTGAAGACGAAAGAGGGGATGCCATCCGAGGCATCCCCAAGCTTAGATGCTTGGTTGTCCTTGAATATTACCTTGGGGTGCCTTGGGCATCCCCAAGCTTAGGCTCTTTCCACTCCTTATTCCATAGTCCATCAAATCTTTACCCAAAACTTGAAAACTTCACAACACAAAACACAACAAAAAACTCATGAGATCCGTTAGTATAATAAAACAAATCATTCACTTTGGTACTGTCAAGAAAAGATTCATAATTTTTTTCACATGATGCCTATTGTACCCTATCATTTCTACAATTTATATTAAGCAATATAAGCCATAGAAACTAGAAAACAAGCAAACTATGCATCGAAAACAGAATCTGTCAAAAATAGAACAGTCTGTGAAGATCTGAATTGAAATCATACCTCTGTACCTCCAAAAATTCTAAAAAATAAGTACAACGTAGAAAATTTGTATATCAATCCTCTGTAAAACATTCAGAGTTTTTGCATGTTCCAGTAAAAGATAGGAATTTTCGTACTGGACGCAAAAGTTTCTATTTTTGCACAGAATCAAGTCAACTATCATCCACACTATCCCAAAGGCTTTACTTGGCACTTTATTGAAACAAAACCTATAAAACATGATTACTACAGTAGCCTAATCATGTGAACACATAAAAACAGTAGGGGTAAATATTGGGTTGTCTCCCAACAAACGCTTTTCTTTAATGCCTCTTTAGCTAGGCTTGATTATTTCAATGATGCTCACATAAAAGTAAAGAATTGAAATACAAAGAGAGCATCATGAAGCATATGACTAGCACATTTAAGTCTAACCCTCTTCCTATGCATAGGGATTTTGTGATCAAACAATTTATGGGAACAAGAATCAACTAGCATAGGAAGGCAAAACAAGCATGACTTCAAAACTTTCAACACATAGAGAGGAAACTTGATATTATTGCAATTCCAACAAGCATATATTCCTCCCTCATAATAAATTTTAGTAGCATCATGAATGAATTCAACAATATAACTATCACATAAAGCGTTCTTTTCATGATCTACAAGCATAGAAATTTTACTACTCTCCACATAAGCAATTTTCTTCTCATCAATAGTAGTGGGAGCAAACTCAACAAAATAACTACCATGTGAGGCATAATCCAATTGAAAACTAAAATCATGATGACAAGTTTCATGGTTATCATTATTCTTTATATAATAAGTGTCATCACAATAATCATCATAGATAGCAACTTTGTTCTCATAATCAATTGGAACCTCTTCCAAAATAGTGAATTCATCACTAAATAAAGTCATGACCTCTCCAAATCCACTTTTATCAATATTGTCATCATAAATAGAAGGCATGCTTTCATCATAATAAATTTTCTCATCAAAACTTGGGGGACTAAAAATATCATCTTCATCAAACATAGCATCCCCAAGCTTATGGCTTTGCATATCATTAGCATCATGGATATTCAAAGAATTCATACTAACAACATTGCAATCACGCTCATCATTCAAAGATTTAGTGCCAAACATTTTATTGACTTCTTCTTCTAACACTTGAGCACAATTTTTCTTTCCATCATTTTCACGAAAGACATTAAAAAGATAAAGCATATGAGGCAACCTCAATTCCAATTTTTTTTTGTAGTTTTCTTTTATAGACTAAACTAGTGATAAAACAAGAAACTAAAAGATTCAATTACAAGATCTAAAGATATACCTTCAAGCACTAACCTCCCCGGCAATGGCGCCAGAAAAGAGCTTGATATCTACAACGCAACCTTCTTCGTGTATACTCGTGTTGGCCTCCAAGCGCAGAGTTTTGTAGGACAGTAGCAAATTTCCCTCAAGTGGATGACCTAAGGTTTATCAATCCGTAGGAGGCGTAGGATGAAGATGGTCTCTCTCAAATAACCCTGCAACCAAATAACAAAGAGTCTCTTGTGTCCCCAACACACCCAATACAATGGTAAATTGTATAAGTGCGCTAGTTTGGCGAAGAGATGGTGATACAAGTGTAATACGGATGGTAGATACGAAAAGTCCAATCTGAGCCCAAGCTCACATGAGATCGGGTGAACAGTAAACCCGAAAACCATTTAAAAAATGTTCAAAAAATTCTAAAAAAATTTCGTGGTAAACTTTGACAAATTTTTAAACAGCCTGCAAAATTTCATCTTCAGATCATATTCGCACAAGGCGTGGCAAAAAAAACAAATCAGTGCTCAAAAATGCGTTGAAAATAGCATTTTTCAGAGCATCGATTTTGTTTTTTTTGTCACGCCTTCCACGAATGTGATCTGAAGATGAAATTTTGCAGGCAGTTTAAACATTTGTCAAAGTTTACCACGAAAAAATTTCAGAATTTTTTGAACATTTTTAAAATGTTTTTCGGGTTTACTGTTCACCCGAGCTCATTTGAGCTCGGGTGTAGATACGCCGCGTTCTGGTAGATATAGGTTTTTGTAATCTGAAAAATATAAAAACAGCAAGGTAACTAGTAACAAAAGTGAGCAAAAACAATATTGCAATACTTGAAAACAAGGCCTAGGGTTCATACTTTCACTAGTGCAAGTTCTCTCAATAATGATAACATAATTGAATCATATAACAATCCCTCAACGTGCAACAAAGAATCACTCCAACGTTTCTATCGGAGAACGTAGGACGAAAACGTGCATCAACCCCTATGCATAGATTACCCCAATGTCACTTCGGGAATCCGCGAGTTGAGTGCCAAAACATACATCAAGTGAATCAATAGAACATCCCATTGTCACCACAGATATCCCATCGCAAGACATACATCAAGTGTTCTCAAATCCAATACTCAATCCAACATAACGAAACCTCAAAGAGCAAGACTCAATTCATCACAACAAGAGATAGAGAGGGAAGAAACACCATATGATCCAACTATAATAACAAAGCTCGCGGTACATCAAGATCGTGCCAAATCAAGAACACGAGAGAGAGAGAGATCAAACACATAGCTACTGGCACATACCCTCGGCCCCGAGGGTGAACTACTCCCTCCTCGTCATGGAGACCGCCGGGATGATGAAGATGGCCACCGGTGATGGTTTTCCCCTCCGGCAGGGTGCCGCAACGGGCTCCCGATTGGTTTTTTGTGGCTACAGAGGCTTGCGGCGGTGGAACTCCCGATCTAGGTTTATTTCTGGGGGTTTCAGGATTTATAGGAATTTTTGGCGTCAGGGGGGGTCCGCGAGGCGGCGGCAAGGCAGGGGGCATGCCCCCCACCCTTGTGGTTGCCTCGGGACTCTCCTCCGGTATCTTTTCGCTCCAGTATTTTTTATATTTTCCAAAAATATTCTCCGTAAATTTTCAGCCCACTCCGAGAACTTTTATTTCTGCACAAAAAACGACACCACGGTAATTCTGCTGAAAACAGCGTCAGTCCGGCTTAGTTCTAATAAAATCATGCCAAAACCATATAAAATTGTTGTAAACATGGCATGAATACTTCATAAATTATAGATACGTTGGAGACGTATCATCTCCCATTAGGGGCCGAAGTTAGCGCGGTCCGCACTCCTCCCAAAACGGTCTTACGCGTAGTGTGGCGACCCTTGGGAGCAGAAGTCAGCACGTGGGGAATAGCACGAGATGAGCGCCATGTTCGGGTAAAGGTCTTCTTTTCGCTTACCGTAGAGGAAGGAAGAGCCCCGGGGTGATCGGCTGTCATAACAACTTTGACGACGTCAAGGCTCTCCTGATAGAAAACCCCGTCTTCAAAATCGATCAACGTCTCTGGGTCGTCATGATACCCCGGATCGTCATCACAGGAATGATTCTCCGGTTGAGGAGGAGGGCAATTAATGGACGCAACCTGACGCATCCAGCCCTGTTTAAATACAACCAGTCAGAGTTCAGGTGTAATCCGTGAGCTCAAGACAGTGGATCGTGGCTTACCCAGTCGGCCGGATTGTATCCGGAGCAGCCCTCCCGAATACTCATGCGAGCGAACTCTGCCTCCTCTCCCTTGAAGAGATCGGCCAATATTTTGGCCAGAGCCACCTTGTTGTCTGGCCCTTGTCATTGGTAACGGGTCACGTCGTTGGTCCCATTATAGCACCATAAAGGATGACCCCGCTGCTGCAGGGGTTGCACGCATCGGGTAATAGCGATGGCCATTACTTCAACCATGGTCAGCTTACTGCTGGTAAGCAGCCTGATCTTGGCCGCCAGCGCACGCACCTCTTCACTGTCCTGTTGGGAAGGGCCTCTGGGCCGCCAGTTGAACCGCTTTATAGGCGAGTCGTTTGAGTATTCGGGCAACCCTTGCCGAATTGGATCGGTGAGTGGAACGTCTTCGATGTAAAACCACTCTGAAGTCCATCCTTTGGGATCTTTCTGTGGGATCCCGACTGGGTATCATGTCCCAGCTATTCGCCATACTTCGGCATCGCCTACCTCAAATATGGATCCCTCTCGGAGGCAAGGGACAAGACAGATATACTTCCTCCACAAGTCAAAGTGGGGCTCGCACCTCAGAAATATCTCGCACAGGGCTACAAAGCCAAAAATGTGCAATATGGACCCCAGGGTGAGGTTGTGGAGCTGGATCCCGTAGAACTCCAACAGGCCCCATAGAAAGGGATGAATAGGAAAACCCAAATCTCTTAAAAGGAAGGGCACGAGACATACCCTCTCCTCCTTGCTTGGGGCGGGGGAGTTCTCGGCAAGGGCGCAGCCATCGATGGAGATGAGACCGGCGCGGACTGGAACCAAATCAGCCGGAGGAAGGAAGCACTGCGTCTGCAAGCGACTCAATTGGAGGTGTGAGACTGAACAGCTCGACCAATCACCTGGGAGCGGGCCGTGAGGGCGCGAGGATGAACCTGGGAGGTCAGCCATGGCGTTGGAAATTTTCTTCGGTGTCGTTCTTGGCGAAGGAGGGAAATAACTGTTCCGGGGGGGGGGGGGGGGGGGGGGGGGGGGGGGGGGGGGGGGGGGGGGGGGGGGGGGGGGGGGGGGGGGGGGGGGGGGGGGGGGGGGGGGGGGGGGGGGGGGGGGGGGGGGGGGGGGGGGGGGGGGGGGGGGGGGGGGGGGGGGGGGGGGGGGGGGGGGGGGGGGGGGGGGGGGGGGGGGGGGGGGGGGGGGGGGGGGGGGGGGGGGGGGGGGGGGGGGGGGGGGGGGGGGGGGGGGGGGGGGGGGGGGGGGGGGGGGGGGGGGGGGGGGGGGGGGGGGGGGGGGGGGGGGGGGGGGGGGGGGGGGGGGGGGGGGGGGGGGGGGGGGGGGGGGGGGGGGGGGGGGGGGGGGGGGGGGGGGGGGGGGGGGGGGGGGGGGGGGGGGGGGGGGGGGGGGGGGGGGGGGGGGGGGGGGGGGGGGGGGGGGGGGGGGGGGGGGGGGGGGGGGGGGGGGGGGGGGGGGGGGGGGGGGGGGGGGGGGGGGGGGGGGGGGGGGGGGGGGGGGGGGGGGGGGGGGGGGGGGGGGGGGGGGGGGGGGGGGGGGGGGGGGGGGGGGGGGGGGGGGGGGGGGGGGGGGGGGGGGGGGGGGGGGGGGGGGGGGGGGGGGGGGGGGGGGGGGGGGGGGGGGGGGGGGGGGGGGGGGGGGGGGGGGGGGGGGGGGGGGGGGGGGGGGGGGGGGGGGGGGGGGGGGGGGGGGGGGGGGGGGGGGGGGGGGGGGGGGGGGGGGGGGGGGGGGGGGGGGGGGGGGGGGGGGGGGGGGGGGGGGGGGGGGGGGGGGGGGGGGGGGGGGGGGGGGGGGGGGGGGGGGGGGGGGGGGGGGGGGGGGGGGGGGGGGGGGGGGGGGGGGGGGGGGGGGGGGGGGGGGGGGGGGGGGGGGGGGGGGGGGGGGGGGGGGGGGGGGGGGGGGGGGGGGGGGGGGGGGGGGGGGGGGGGGGGGTTATTTTTGGGACTAACCTATTAACCCAGAGCCCAGTGCCAGTTTCTGTTTTCCCCTTGTTTCAGTGCTTCGTAGAAAAGGAATATCAAACGGAGTCCAAACGGAATGAAACCTTCGGGAGAGTTATTTTTGGAACGGAAGCAATCCAGAAGACTTGGAGTGTACGTAAGGGAAGCAACGAGGAAGGCACGAGGCAGGGGGGCGCGCCCACCCCCCCTGGGCGCGCCCTCCACCCTCGTGGGCCCTCGTGGCTCCCCTGACCGACTTCTTTCGCCTATATATATATCCATATACCCTAAAAACATCGGGAAACAGAATAGATCGGGAGTTCCGCCGCCGCAAGCCTCTGTAGCCACCAAAAACCAACCGGGACCCTGTTCCGGCACCCTGCCGGAGGGAAGGATCCCTCACCGGTGGCCATCTTCATCATCCCGGCGCTCTCCATGACGAGGAGGGAGTAGTTCACCCTCGGGGCTGAGGGTATGTACCAGTAGCTATGTGTTTGATCTCTCTCTCTCTCGTGTTCTTGATTTGGCATGATCTTGATGTATCGCGAGCTTTGCTATTATAGTTGGATCTTATGATGTTTCTCCCCCTCTACTCTCTTGTATTGGATTGAGTTTTCCCTTTGAAGTTATCTTATCGGATTGATCTTTAAGGATTTGAGAACACTTGATGTATGTCTTGCGTGGGATACCCGTGGTGACAATGGGGTATTCTATTGATTCACTTGATGTATGTTTTGGTGATCAACTTGCGGGTTCTGTGACCTTGGGAATCTATGCATAGGGGTTGGCACACATTTTCGTCTTGACTCTCCGGTAGAAACTTTGGGGCACTCTTAGAAGTTCTTTGTGTTGGTTGAATAGATGAATCTGAGATTGTGTGATGCATATCGTATAATCATACCCGTGGATACTTGAGGTGACATTGGAGTATCTAGGTGACATTAGGGTTTTGGTTGATTTGTATCTTAAGGTGTTATTCTAGTACGAACTCTATGATAGATCGAATGGAAAGAATAGCTTCATATTATTTTACTACGGACTCTTGAATAGATTGATCAGAAAGAATAACTTTGAGGTGGTTTCGTACCCTACCATAATCTCTTCGTTTGTTCTCCGCTATTAGTGACTTTGGAGTGACTCTTTGTTGCATGTTGAGGGATAGTTATATGATCCAGTTACGTTATTATTATTGAGAGAACTTGCACTAGTGAAAGTATGAACCCTAGGCCTTGTTTCCTAGCATTGCATACCGTTTACGCTCACTTTTATCGCTTGTTACCTTGCTGTTTTTATAATTTCAGATTACAAAAACCTACATCTACTATCCATATTGCACTTGTATCACCATCTCTTCGCCGAACTAGTGCACCTATACAATTTACCATTGTATTGGGTGTGTTGGGGACACAAGAGACTCTTTGTTATTTGGTTGCAGGGTTGTTTGAGAGAGACCATCTTCAACCTATGCCTCCCACGGATTGATAAACCTTAGGTCATCCACTTGAGGGAAATTTGCTACTGTCCTACAAACCTCTGCACTTGGAGGCCCAACAACGTCTACAAGAAGAAGGTTGCGTAATAGACATCACGCATCCTCCGCCTCCTCTTCTGCTGCCTTCCTCTTCCTCCTCGGGCTTAGAGACCCAAGGTCGAAGACGACCTCCGTGTCGACATCCGCGGGAGGAGGGGAAGCGGGTGGGGTCCAAGGATACTTGGACAAAGAAGATGCAGACGCTTTCCTCTTCGCCACCGCGGCCTGCACCACTTTCTTTGCTGCCGTGGCCCTCGTCAGGTGCACGGACTCCTCCTGGGTCTCTTGCCGCTGCTCGGTCCTTCCGGGCCAGACCAGCTCGCCAGAGGTGGCCCATCGTAGGACGCGCCCTCTCTCCAAGGCCGGAGGGTCGTTAGCTTCGGCCTCCTCCTCGGTCGACTCGTCGACCGCATCTTCAATGTGAGGGGCCCCGGTGTCGGCGCTGCTGGCCTCCCCAGCGGACTCCGCCCACCCGGCAAGCTCCTTCTCCTCCGCGGCAGCCTCGGCCTCGTCCTCCACGTGGCCGGCGCTGCCAGCCTCCTTGGCGAGCTCCGCCTCCGCTGCCCTGGCGGTGATGTAGTCCAGCTCCGCTTGGGTGGTGTCCCGGATGAGCAGCGGCTCGGCATGGACGTACTTCTCTGACAGCTTGTCGAAGAACTCCTGCACCTGATCCTCCCCCGGCTCGGCCCAATTTGGGTCCATGCCGTGCGCGTTGAAGTCCAGCATCATGGCAATGATGTCGGTTTGGCGAGAGTTGTTGCTCAGTGGGACCACCCCCGCCGGCAACCCAAACAGGGGCCCCTTGACGGCCTTGCCGGCCTTCGCGGCCTTGCCGGACCTCTCGGCCCTGCCGTCGCGGTACACATCGAGCTGAAAAAGCCTCTGACACAAGTGGGCGTGCCCCATCACCGTGAAGTTGTGGTCCAAGCCAGGGCGAAGCCTCATGATGTCAGCCGCGTTCCTAAAAAGCCAGTCCGGCCTCCCCTTGTTGTGCAGTGGAGCGATTCGGCGACGGATGAAATCTGCCCCAATCATCTCGAGGGTGAGCCCGGCCATGGTGAGGCGGTGAATCCTGGTGGTGGCGACCGTGAGCTTCTCGTCATCGGCGTCGACATTGCTCCAATCATCTCTGCGAACCGGCGGCGCCTGGCGAACCCGGCAAAATTCCTGTGGGTCGTCCTCCACAATCCAGCACCATCGGCCCCGCCACTCCTCCCACCTCTCCTTCTGAGTGCCCTCCGGATATGTCCCCTTTCCCTGGCTCCTCGGGATCCAGGCGACACAACCGGAAGTTGCGCCTCCCTTTTGGATACGAGGATAAAAGTAGTGGCGGAAAAGCGCCGTGCTAGGGTGCACTCCGGCGAAGCCCTCACAGAGATGGGCGAAAAGGGCCATGCACGCCACGACATTCGGAGAGAAATCCAGAAGGTGGAAGTCATAGGTGTGCATGACGTCGTTGAAGAAATCGGAGAAAGGGGGGCAGAGCCCGCAGGAAAAGTAGTCAACGAAGAAAGGGTACCGATTCGGGCCGGCCTCGGCGAAACCGGCGGGGATGATGCGCGTGGCAGGGTGCCCCTTCGTCTTGCACCCCCACAGAGGCTTGAAGTAGTCCCGGAGGTGGACCGCGTCGACCGTCGAAGGGAAGTAGGCGAGCTGCGTCCGCCGCGCCGCCAACTCGCTCTCCGGCGCCTCCTTCCCCCCGGCGTCCTTGGCCGCTCCCTTGCCTTTGCTGGTTTTGGGTGCCATGGCAGCTGAGGTAGACGAGGGATAAGGGACAGCAAGGGTGCGGCGGCGGCGGCGAGCGAAAGCGAGGGCTTGAGAAGGAAGAGCGGAAGAACGGCGGTTCCGAGATTGAAGAAGGCACAGAGGGTAAATGGGCGTCGCGCCTGCGGTTTCTCCTTTTTTATGGGGAAGGCACGGGCCGCTTCATTAGCATTTACCACGATGTGACGCATGAGGGCAGCAGCCGCCCCACGCGTGACCCCCACGTCACGCATGACCCTCCATGTCGCGCATTCAACGTGGGTCGTGGGGAAGCGCAACAAGCGAAGGAATTACTGCGGTAAAAATCCGCCCCGCCTGCCCGCGCACCATTCAAGGCCTGGCCCAACAACGCGTTGCGCTTATGTGTGGCCCAGGCCCGGGGGCTTCTATCGATGTACAAAAGTAGGGGCTCTCCTTTTTTACCCCTCTACTTGTGCACGGGCAGTCAGAGCCACGCCTGCGGCCACACTTAGCAGGGCAAGGGGAGAGAGCAGAAGCGCAAGAACACCAGAAAGAGCTCCGGCCAAAGGCACGAAACGGGCAAAGCAACGCCAAGACCAAGAAACACAAAGAGCAAGAGGGCGAGGTGGACTCCCCCAGCAAGACCCTTGCCGGGGCGGCCTCCGCAGCCCCGGCAAGAGCCTTGCCGGGGCAACTTGCCCGACGCCAGCAGAGCGCGCCACCCTTGAGCCCAAGGGTTCCAACACCACCAACAACCACATTGGAACCAAGGCTCGGGAGGCACCTCCATGGTGGCATGCAGATCTTTGTGAAGATCATAAGCACTCAAGATCAGATGAGGACCAGAAGACGACGATCCTCGGCAAGATCCTTGCCAAGGAAATCCACGAGACCCCCGGCAAGATCCTTGCCGGGGACGACTGCGATGCAGCGGCAAGACCCTTGCCGGGGGCACCTGCGAGGCCACAACCAGGCCCGCGTCTGCCAAGACTCCACCGCCGTTCCCATACAGCTGCCAGCCCAACCAGCTGGGCAGGCACCTGCGTGGCAACGTGCTGCTTCTAGGCCAGCTCAGCAAGCACCTGCGTGGTGGCATGCAGATCTTCCTGAACACCCTACCACCACGCCATCTCAGCAGCCTGCCAGCCTACATGGCGCTGCATGCATCGTTGGCCTGGACGCGTGTCGGAGCAAGGCGGGGCGGCGACGGACGGGACGGGCCTCGTTGCCATCCCCAATAAAGCAACGGGACACCTAAGGGGGTGCATTTAATGCATCTTGTCCCGTAATGACAGGCGATAAGCTTGCGCACTGTATGCCTCTCCACCTCCTGTGTGCCACTGTGGCAACC
Organism: Thinopyrum obtusiflorum; assembly: GCA_036873465.1. Classification (NCBI taxonomy): domain Eukaryota; kingdom Viridiplantae; phylum Streptophyta; class Magnoliopsida; order Poales; family Poaceae; genus Thinopyrum; species Thinopyrum obtusiflorum. The sequence goes on from JAAAWM010012061.1 coordinate 152,951, forward strand.
CCTTTTGTCTATAAAAGGAGGCCCGAGGCATCCAGGAGAAGGATTCGGATCTTTTGGGCTACACACGCACCGTAGCTAGCTCAAGAACTCAAGAACACTCAAATACATGCACCAATCCAGGACTAGGGTATTACGCATCTTTGCGGCCCGTACCTGGGTAAACGATCCTTGTGCTGACCGCCAGACCCGCTCTTTGCACAACCCCGTGCCCGCCAACCGTAGAAGGGATCCCAGTGATCCCATAGGTGTCGTTCCCACCGACATTGAGGAAGCCCATCGTTGGAATATACAAGCCAAGTTCTATAATGAAAATTCCCACTAGTATATGAAAGTGACAAAATAAGAGACTCTCTATCATGAAGATCATGGTGCTACTTTGAAGCACAAGTGTGGTAAAAGGATAGTAGCATTGCCCCTTCTCTCTTTTTCTCTCATTTTTTTTGTTTGGGCCTTTTTTTTATGGCCTCTTTTTTTTCGTCCGGAGTCTCATCCCGACTTGTGGGGGAATCATAGTCTCCATCATCCTTTCCTCACTGGGACAATGCTCTAATAATGATGATCATGACACTTTTATTTACTTACAACTCAAGAATTACAACTCGATTCTTAGAGCAAAAAATATGACTCTACGTGAATGCCTCTGGTGGTATACCGGGATGTGCAATGAATCAAGAGTGACATGTATGAAAAATTATGAACGGTGGCTTTGCCACAAATACGATGTCAACTACATGATCATGCAAGGTAATATGACAATGATAAAGCGTGTCATAATAAACAGAACGGTGGAAGTTGCATGGCAATGTATCTCGGAATGGCTATGGAAATGCCATAATAGGTAGGTATGGTGGCTGTTTTGAGGAAGATATAAGGAGGTTTATGTGTGATAGAGCGTATCGTATCACGGGGTTTGGATGCACCGGCGAAGTTTGCACCAACTCTCGAGGTGAGAAAGGGCAATGCACGGTACCGTAGAGGCTAGCAAATTGCGAAAAGGTAAGAGTGCGTATAATCCATGGTCTCACATTAGTCATAAAGAACTCATATACTTATTGCAAAAGTTTATTAGCCCTCGAAGCAAAGTACTACTATGCATGCCCCTAGAGGGATAGATTGGTAGGAAAAGACCATCGCTCGTCCCCGACCGGCACTCATAAGGAAAGCAATCCAAGAACACCCCATGCTTCAAATTTGTCACACAACGTTTACCATACGTGCATGCTACGGAACTTGCAATCCTCAACACAAGTATTTCTCAATTCCACAATTACCCAACCAGCATGGCTCTAACATTACCATCTTTATATCTCAAAACAACTATCAAGTATCAAACTTCTCATAGTATTTAATGCACTCTATATGAAAGTTTTTATTATACCCATCTTGAATGCCTATCATATTAGGACTAAATTCATAACCAAAGCAAATTACCATGCTGTTCTAAAGACTCTCAAAATAATATAAGTGAAGCATGAGAGCAAATGACAAACTACTCCGAAAGATATAAGTGAAGATCAATGAGTAGTCGAATAATTATGCAACTATGTGAAGACTCTCTGACATTTAAGAATTTCAGATCTTGGTATTTTATTCAAACAGCAAGCAAAACAAAACAAAATAAAATGACGCTCCAAGCAAAACACATATCATGTGGTGAATAAAAATATAGCTCCAAGTAAAGTTACCGATGAACGAAGACGAAAGAGGGGATGACATCCGGGGCATCCCCAAGCTTAGGCTCTTGGTTGTCCTTGAATATTACCTTGGGGTGCCTTGGGCATCCCCAAGCTTAGGCTCTTGCCACTCCTTATTCCATAGTCCATCGAATCTTTACCCAAAACTTGAAAACTTCACAACACAAAACTTAACAGAAAACTCGTAAGCTCCGTTAGTATAAGAAAATAAATCACCACTTAGGTACTGTTGTGAACTCATTATAAATTCATATTGGTGTAATATCTACTGTATTCCAACTTCTCTATGGTTCATACCCTCCGATACTACTAATAGGTTCATCAAAATAAGCAAACAACACATAGGAAACAGAATCTGTCAAAAACAGAACAGTCTATAGTAATCTGGAGGTATCGAATACTTCTAGAACTCCAAAAATTCTCAAATAAATTGGTGGACCTGAGGAATTTGTCTATTAATCATCTTCAAAAATAATCAACCTAAAATTACTCTCCAATAAAAAATGGCAGCTAATCTCGTGAGCGCAAAAGTTTCTATTTTTTACAGCAAGATCGCAAAGACTTCACCCAAGTCTTCCCAAAGGTTCTACTTGGCACAAACACTAATTAAAACATAAAACCACATCTAAACAGAGGCTAGATGAATTATTTATTACTAAACAGGAGCAAAAAACAAAGAACAAAAATCAAATTGGGTTGCCTCCCAACAAGCGCTAACGTTTAACACCCCTAGCTAGGCATGATGATTTCAATGATGCTCACATAAAAGATAAGAATTGAAACATAAAGAGAGCATCATGAAGAATATGACTAGCACATTTAAGTCTAACCCACTTCCTATGCATAGGGATTTTGTAATCAAACAATTTATTGGAGTAAGAATCAATTAGCATAGGAAGGCAAAACAAGCATAACTTCAGGATTTTAAGCACATAGAGAGGAAACTTGATATTATTGCAATTCCTACAAGCATATATTCCTCCCTCATAATAATTTTCAGTAGCATCATGAATGATTCAACAATATAACCATCACATAAAGCATTCTTTTCATGATCTACAAGCATAGAATTTTTATTTACTCTCCACATAAGCAAATTTCTTCTCATGAATAGTAATGGGAGAAAACTCAACAAAATAACTATCATGTGATTGAAAATTAAAATCAAGATGACAAGTTTCATGGTTATCATTATTCTTTATAGCATACATGTCATCACAATAATCATCATAGATAGGAGGCATGCTTTCATCATAGTAAATTTGCTCATCAAAACATGGGGGACAAAAAATATCATCTTCATCAAACATAGCATCCCCAAGAATGTGGCTTTGCATATTATTAGCATCATGGATATTCATAGAATTCATACTAACAACATTTCAATAATGCTCATCATTCAAATATTTAGTGCCAAACATTTTAATGCATTCTTCTTCTAACACTTGAGCACAATTTTCCTTTCCATCATTTTCACGAAAGATATTAAAAAGATGAAGCATATGAGGCACCCACAATTCCATTTTTTAGTTTTCTTTTATAAACTAAACTAGTGATAAAACAAGAAACAAAAAGATTCGATTGCAAGATCTAAAGATATACCTTCAAGCACTAACCTCCCCGGCAACGGCGCCAGAAATTGCTTGATGTCTACTATGCAACCTTCCCCTTGTAGACGTTGTTGGGCCTCCAAGTGCAGAGGTTTGTAGGACAGTAGCAAATTTCCCTCAAGTGGATGACCTAAGGTTTATCAATCCATGGGAGGCGTAGGTTGAAGATGGTCTCTCTCAAACAACCCTGCAACCAAATAACAAAGAGTCTCTTGTGTCCTCAACACACCCAATACAATGGTAAGTTGTATAGGTGCACTAGTTCGGCGAAGAGATGGTGATACAAGTGCAATATGGATGGTAGATATAGGTTTTTGTAATCTAAAAATATAAAAACAGCAAGGTAGCAAGTGATAAAAGTGAGCATAAATGGTATTGCAATGCTAGGAAACAAGGCCTAGGGTTCATACTTTCACTAGTGCAAGTTCTGGGGGGGGGGGGGGGGGGGGGGGGGGGGGGGGGGGGGGGGGGGGGGGGGGGGGGGGGGGGGGGGGGGGGGGGGGGGGGGGGGGGGGGGGGGGGGGGGGGGGGGGGGGGGGGGGGGGGGGGGGGGGGGGGGGGGGGGGGGGGGGGGGGGGGGGGGGGGGGGGGGGGGGGGGGGGGGGGGGGGGGGGGGGGGGGGGGGGGGGGGGGGGGGGGGGGGGGGGGGGGGGGGGGGGGGGGGGGGGGGGGGGGGGGGGGGGGGGGGGGGGGGGGGGGGGGGGGGGGGGGGGGGGGGGGGGGGGGGGGGGGGGGGGGGGGGGGGGGGGGGGGGGGGGGGGGGGGGGGGGGGGGGGGGGGGGGGGGGGGGGGGGGGGGGGGGGGGGGGGGGGGGGGGGGGGGGGGGGGGGGGGGGGGGGGGGGGGGGGGGGGGGGGGGGGGGGGGGGGGGGGGGGGGGGGGGGGGGGGGGGGGGGGGGGGGGGGGGGGGGGGGGGGGGGGGGGGGGGGGGGGGGGGGGGGGGGGGGGGGGGGGGGGGGGGGGGGGGGGGGGGGGGGGGGGGGGGGGGGGGGGGGGGGGGGGGGGGGGGGGGGGGGGGGGGGGGGGGGGGGGGGGGGGGGGGGGGGGGGGGGGGGGGGGGGGGGGGGGGGGGGGGGGGGGGGGGGGGGGGGGGGGGGGGGGGGGGGGGGGGGGGGGGGGGGGGGGGGGGGGGGGGGGGGGGGGGGGGGGGGGGGGGGGGGGGGGGGGGGGGGGGGGGGGGGGGGGGGGGGGGGGGGGGGGGGGGGGGGGGGGGGGGGGGGGGGGGGGGGGGGGGGGGGGGGGGGGGGGGGGGGGGGGGGGGGGGGGGGGGGGGGGGGGGGGGGGGGGGGGGGGGGGGGGGGGGGGGGGGGGGGGGGGGGGGGGGGGGGGGGGGGGGGGGGGGGGGGGGGGGGGGGGGGGGGGGGGGGGGGGGGGGGGGGGGGGGGGGGGGGGGGGGGGGGGGGGGGGGGGGGGGGGGGGGGGGGGGGGGGGGGGGGGGGGGGGGGGGGGGGGGGGGGGGGGGGGGGGGGGGGGGGGGGGGGGGGGGGGGGGGGGGGGGGGGGGGGGGGGGGGGGGGGGGGGGGGGGGGGGGGGGGGGGGGGGGGGGGGGGGGGGGGGGGGGGGGGGGGGGGGGGGGGGGGGGGGGGGGGGGGGGGGGGGGGGGGGGGGGGGGGGGGGGGGGGGGGGGGGGGGGGGGGGGGGGGGGGGGGGGGGGGGGGGGGGGGGGGGGGGGGGGGGGGGGGGGGGGGGGGGGGGGGGGGGGGGGGGGGGGGGGGGGGGGGGGGGGGGGGGGGGGGGGGGGGGGGGGGGGGGGGGGGGGGGGGGGGGGGGGGGGGGGGGGGGGGGGGGGGGGGGGGGGGGGGGGGGGGGGGGGGGGGGGGGGGGGGGGGGGGGGGGGGGGGGGGGGGGGGGGGGGGGGGGGGGGGGGGGGGGGGGGGGGGGGGGGGGGGGGGGGGGGGGGGGGGGGGGGGGGGGGGGGGGGGGGGGGGGGGGGGGGGGGGGGGGGGGGGGGGGGGGGGGGGGGGGGGGGGGGGGGGGGGGGGGGGGGGGGGGGGGGGGGGGGGGGGGGGGGGGGGGGGGGGGGGGGGGGGGGGGGGGGGGGGGGGGGGGGGGGGGGGGGGGGGGGGGGGGGGGGGGGGGGGGGGGGGGGGGGGGGGGGGGGGGAACATAGCATCCCCAAGCTTGTGGCTTTGCATATCATTAGCATCATGTATATTAAAAGAATTCATACTAACAACATTGGAATCATGCTCATCATTCACATATTTTATGCCAAGCATTCTATGTAATTCTTCTTCTAGTACTTGAGCACAATTTTCCTTCCCATCATTTTCATGAAAGACATCAAAAAGATGAAGCATATGAGGCACTCTCAATTCCATTTTTTTGTAGTTTTCTTTTATAGACTAAACTAGTGCTAAAACAACAAACAAAAAGATTCAATTGCAAGATCTAAAGATATACCTTCAAGCACTCACCTCCCCGGCAACGGCGCCAGAAAAGAGCTTGATGTCTATTACGCAACCTTCTTCTTGTAGACGTTGTTGGGCCTCCAAGTGCAGAGGTTTGTAGGACAGTAGCAAATTTCCCTCAAGTGGATGACCTAAGGTTTATCAATCCATGTGAGGCATAGGATGAAGATGGTCTCTCTCAAACAACCCTGCAACCAAATAACAA